>HG711025.1:0-56162 GCA_000499725.1 Eimeria brunetti
CGCAACCTTCGGCATCGGGTTATCGTAAGCACCTAGTATCATTTCGCTGTGACGTGGCTTGTGCACTTCCCAAACGCCAACTCCAAACATAACGGAATATGCTAGAACTCGTCGACTGCGAGTTTTCGAGGCAAAGTGGAGCAAAGCTTTTTATGGCTAGTGGCGTGTACGGAGGATATCACCAAGCATGGCGACAAGCCGCATTGCAAGCTGAGTTGCTTTGGGTAGCTATTGCCAGTGTTCAAAGACGTCATGATAACTGGAGCTGCAGTACATATCCGTACTGTAAAATACACCAGTGCAGCCTCTGTAGGTAGAAGACACCGCATGCAGCTGTTGCGTTGAGGATTCCCTGTGAAGCTCAAGCCTAACCTCAGGCAGCGCTTACCAAGCCATGGGTGTCGCGGTCGTCACGAATCACAATCAGCACGATAGCAAGCTTGCTCGAGCAAAAAGACGGGTGCCGCGTTTAGCCTCACAAACGGCGACTATAACTATCTGCTGAGCGCCACTATTTTCCTCAACTGGGCCTACGGAAGCTTGGACCTTTACATTGAACGCATGCGGCGCGCTTCCTTCGTCAGCTTGCGTGCACCCTGTCAAACTGAATCTTCACACAAACCAATTCACCACCTACGGGTTGGCATTACAGTGGCACGGCTAAATAAAGGGCAAACCCAGCGAAACTTGCGTAGCCCCCCACACTCAAAAAAAAGAGCGGCATAGACTTGCAGGCTCTCCTCAACGCGCTGCAACCGCACATATGGCAAACCACGCAGACCTACCGGCAGTGGCGTCCACCACGACTTTCGCCCCCAAGCGATGCCGAAAGCCACAGCCATGCTTTTGCGGGTGCATGTGCAACCGCAAAGGCATGGTTTTCCAACAAATGCTTCACATGCGGTGCAACGCCGCATTTAGTTCTGATATGGCGGTCTTAAAAGACGACTGCCCAGTTTCAACTGCTTGATGCGGAGAAGAAGACCCACAAACTTCAGCTAGTGGCATTGTCGTGAGTCAAGTGCTCGATAATCGTCCTTTGCATTTGGGTCCAACTTGTGCGCTGGATCACATTCAGGCACTTGACATACGCTACAGCCTTGTGTTTGTCAGGGCAGCAGCCCCTTGGAAAACATTTTCCAGTACAACTGCTCATTCTGTTCAAGGGCTCCCTACGTCGTCTCCAAAAACTGCGAGACTGATTCAGGTAAACTGCACCAGCAGAAAATACCGATACTTGCTCCTCCCTCCAACTAGCATATATAGCATATCTGATGCACGCTGGAAAAACGACAAATTTTATACGTGCAATTATGGCCATCTGTTTGGTTCTTGCATTGTATTGTTCTCCGGAAAATATTGAATACATCCCCACCTTGCGCTGGAGGGTAGACCAGTGTTGGACACGATGAGGGAAATTTCCACATAAGGCTGAACCACAAGTCTATCGAATGCTATTGTGCTAGTTACTCGGCTAAAATGTCATCCAGGAGGTAAGAGGCAAATTCGTGACGATTACGGTTCGTTCAGAACATCGCTCGGTTTTCTATTCTATACAGGGGCTTGCCCAGCCATCCACCGCTTGATGCAACATCAGTTTATCATTAAAAGTGCTCTACACAAACATATCAAATTTGTGCATAGATCCACTGCCGACGGCCACCGGGTAGCTCATGTCAGTGCAATAATACACAGAAGAATTTGCTATACCTTAAACATATGCAGCACAGACGCCGTCACGTGATATCAGTTGTTTGTGGTTAGTGAAGCGTACTCAGTAATGGCCTTTGGTGGCAAAAATAGCCAGCCTGTTCCACCCCTTCGTTCGCGATGTGTCTTGCTAACTGTAGCTATGCAGCAAGGCCTGAAGATATGATTCGATGTGGATGCCACATCTCAGTAAACTTGACTCTAGAGAGAATTACCTACAACAATTTCCTAATGCTAGCAACCTGTCAGATATATCTGTGCCGCACATATTTTGTACATATGCACCGGAAAATACAGCTCCTATAAGCCACTGCTTCCCTGCAGAAGCCACACCTTACTGTACTAGAGAATAATGAGCAGTGTTTGAGAAAGAATACTGTGCACAGGTCGCTTTTCCCTATTGACCCACATGCTGGTTGTGTGCCAGCCCTTCTGTGAGACTAGGGCGACCTCCTTATTGACACAAGGAATGACTGTGATTCTGAGCAGCAAACATGTTGATTGATAAGCCAAGCATTAATCAGGAGGCGTTCACAAACGTATGTGGACTGTTTATCATTCCACAAACATCCATTTCAAGAATCCTGTCGTTTCTAGCGCTTTAGAGCGTTACCTTAAACGTTTATTAGGGGATTACAGGGAATGGAGAGGCAATTAACGCTGCGCCTACGCAGCTGAACATGAGACAACACTTCTTCCCTCTTTGTTCACGCATTCATTCCCCGTAAAGGCACAATTATTTCCATCCATCGCGCACCTCCTGGATTATTCAGTGAAAATGATATGAAAACTACCCTCCGACCATCAGGACAACGTAACGCATAAGGCCCCCGTTGCCGCTGTTCTATTTATAGCACATACGTTTCGTTGATCAAGGGGGAAATCGACTGCGATGTACAGGAACACATACACGATCTCATTCCGCTTCAAAAGCCGATGTCGCTTGCCCTGGTTAACTCATAACATACACTGCGAAGACAAGCCAAATATGGCTAGCAGCAGCAAGCAGCAACTCGCCACACTCGCCAATCTGACGATGTTACTTAACAGGCGGAAAACGCATTTTACATGTTCCGTAGCACTTTTGGCGTGCCCGCCCTATGCGGCCAATACACCCATGAAACCTACATTCTGCAGAATGCCAAGGCCCACCGTCACCGGAACAATCCGGCGTGGCAAAGGCCCGTGCGACGAAGAGAACCTTCGACTGTGGACAAATGAAGTAGCGCGGGAAGATACCGGAAGCCTCCTGTTGCTGACGACAACTAGTAAAATAAGGCGTACGCCCAACGCACCATCTAAAGATACCATTGGCCTCGTTTTTGTCAAATGCAAGTGGAGTATCCGTAGATGCAGATGCAAAAACAACGGCATGATTACGACTGCTAATGCTTTGTCCATGAAGGTGTGGAAATGCGTGCCGGCTGCAAATGCACGGTAGGTAATCCAGGTATGAACGCGACTGTCGGTTATGAGACATCCCATAGCATATGAAGGCGCGCAAGTAAGCCAGTGAGCTTATACACTATACTTCAGGAGCGACAGGGTCAGTGGGAGACAATTGAGGCTGCGCCTCCGCACTGAGCATGGGACAACATTCTTCTTCCATACAGCAATTATCACGAAAGCGCAAATATTTTTGTACGCCGCGCACCCCCTGAGCCGGTAAGTGAAAACGAGCAGCAATGTGGTTCATCCGATCCGCCTAGGTGCTGTTCCTTTTAGAGTGCATGCTTATCAGTGCTCGGGAAAGAACGCACACCGGGGAACGCACTTATCCACACACAAGTACGTCGCTTGTCCTCAGTAATGTATAAGGTGAAGAGTGAGAAAGAGCCAAATACGGGTGGCAAAGGCACACAGCAAAGCGACCCCAACAGTTAATCTCACAATACCACTTGACCCCCCAGACAATGCCTGTTACATGCTTCGTAACAAATGTGGCATTTGAAACGTTTGCGGAAAATACGCCATGAAACATACGTCCTGCAAGTTTCCAAGGCACACCGACCGACATGCAAAAGCTCCCCCTAAGAAACATGAACAGCCTCGAAATGCGCGATGGACAGTACCTGCGACTGCGGAGAAACGGAGTAGTGCACGCATTGCAGCTGCCGGGAACGCCCTGCCCCTGCCGACGACTAGTGGAAGAAAAATGAGAAAGCGTACTAGCTAGAGATCCCGTGATGCGTTCGGCTTTCGCCGGTAAATATGAATGGTCGCAGGCGCCCCTTAGAAAGAAGAACTTTACGGCTGTGTCAAGGGCTATGTGAAAGCACGTTGGCGTGCCATATTGAATAAAAAGCGGAAGACACCTTAGCGTTTCCAACGCAGACACCCTATCACAGGTCCCTGATTGCGTCTAGCAAAACGCTTCGTCCCCGGGGCTTCAACGCAGCTTCTCGTTGCGCTTGTTAAAAACTGGGCTCACCCACTGGCGGGGCAGCAAGCAGTTCCCAAGTGTCTTCCCATGCCAGCGGGAAACGCCACTTGGCTGGTAATTCCCGTCCACGCCACACTTTATTGTTGAAACGCAACCCAACCGAACACCAGTTACTCTGGAACTCATGCGTGGCAGACGTTATTGGATGCTGTTCGTCGGCCAAACCGCTTAAAGCAGTCTGGATAGAACTCGTGTACGAGTTCACAAGCAAGTAAAGCCTACTGAAGAACCTCCAATTATCCGCGAGCTGCATAGCCTGTCGCGGAAACGGAAGGCGGATCCACAAACTCTGCTGCTTTACAAGTATCATTTACCGACAAAGACAAGGCCATTTGGATACGCATGCTGTAATTTGGGAGTATCGAAAAGACTAATCTACGGGCGAAAAATGCAATAGGCGGCGCTGTCACCAAGCTGGAACGCACGAGCTGGTGCACGGACAGACGAAGAAACACAAACGCGCGCCTAAAACGAGGTTCCTAACGTGTACTATGGAACTGCACGAACATACGGGAGTTGAGCTTTGGGTAAATATTTACTGCTGCTTGAGGCTGTGAGGTTATACTGACTGGTGGTGACCAATGCATGAATTAGGAACTCAAAACAAGACCAACAGCCAGTGATGCAGCAGCCAGAATGTCATGAAACTGAACAGCTCCCCGAGCAACGATGGTGAACATGAGTTGCGCCACTGCAGAGGGTTCGGCCCGCCGCCCCACTGTGAGATGAAGGGACTTTCCCCTATCCTCATGGACCGCAGAGGACGCACTAGCTACACAGGAACGAAAAGCGATTCTTTAGGATATCCAAGCTAGCACAGAGCAACAACACAGAAAAGCGCATTAGCAGGTCGCTACAAATTATCAGCGATACCCACACTTCGCAGGTGAACTGCAGTGGATGCTTTCAAATCGAGGACCACCCTGGGCACGTGCGCATCTACGTTGCCAAATATATACATTTTGGATCCTTAGGCGTTCTAGTGCTCAGCGTATCTAGGCGCACAAGCAGATGAAACGCACTTCCTGGAAATTTGGAGTTCCTGATTTTCGCTAGCCTTCATCAAACATTGGGACATGTTGGCCAAAAAAAGCGTTTTCGCTCCACGATGCCCGTACTACAGAATTTTTCATCCTGCTTATCCTTGCCTTTCGATATTCTCATATTTTTCTGTGGAGTTCTGTACGCATGCTTTTCGAGTTCAAGATAGCTTCTAAGGGTAGCAACAAGTTCACATGGAAGGCTTTGCAGAGTGGATTTGGAAGTAAACGGTCTCCGCATTACGACCCCTGGCATCTAGGCCGTGCAGCACCACTAGTCCAAAGGGAGACTACTTTTTAGAGCGTATTATTCGTAAGTTTCAAAATTCGTACCAAAAGCATAGACAATGTGCCTGCTACAAAGTCTCTGGTCTGAGACATTTGCGTGATTCTTGTCCTTGGTGAGACGCACTACCTGTGTGCGCAAAACTGTTTCCAGGATTGTCACTTACGACAGAGGAATTTCTCGGAATCCTTCGCCCGTATTCTTTCCCTTTTGAAACAGTTTGCGTACGCTTTCATACAGGTGCGCTCGCACCCCAAAGCACTCTATCCACAGCGCATCGAACACCTTTGCCTGCAAATGCTCCTGCAATAACGCCTAGAATACAGGCAGAACGCGCAAGGTCGCTGTATAACATAGTGCACCAGATGATAGTTCGGTGAAAAAGCGGGGGCAAAAAGAGCACAGTCCAAGGGACGTGCTAGCAGTGCCTCAGCAATAAACGCTACTGCGTTTGTCCGAGCTCGCGAAACGTAGCAAATGAGAACAGTAGCAGCAGCAACTGCCAGGGTTCTAAAGCTCACAAGCTTGGGTCGCTCAACAGGAAGCGAGGAAGGCAATAGCAAAAGGAAGCAGTTTCACGTATTGAGCCCCACTCTTGAGATGAAGTATGTTTTTTCTTGTCGTAGCCCTGCTTTAAAGTTTAAAGTGACGCAAATCCTGTTCAACAGGGATAGCATGCAAGGCGTACTAGCAGCTATCGTGTTGGAGGAATACGAGTGACCAGCCCGGCAAAAAGCAAATTTTATATTTTGCAGGAGCGACCTAGCGACAACCGGATGTTTCCGCGAGAACCTTAACGCAGGAGTCTTTATTTTTAAACGAAGCATCGTAGTGAGGTCGTATCGGTCTCACGCGCTGCACGGTTGAAGTGAAAATGCTTGTACAATCGCTTAGCCACAGGAGGCCACAACACACACTGTTCTATTCAACATAACGGGGCTTCAAAACACCAGGACATGTTTTCTCACCAGCAACTCGGGACAACAGTTACTAGCAGCTAGAAGCAGTCACACGATTGGTAGCTTGTGAACGGCCAGCACACATGAAGCGTACAGTCTAAAGAGCAAGCAATCTAACCCGACTTACTGAGTTCTTAAATTCCACTAAGACAATGCCAGGTGTCCACGCAGGCAGGTCACGTTAGGAACTCGCCCCCTACCATCTGGGTTTCGTCTAAATCTTGACAGGTGAAAAAGGATTGCTGAATCGCCGAGTAAAGTGGAGAATCATAAGGGTCGCAGCTGCGGTGAACACCTATACTGACGCCATGCAACACACAGGAGTAGTTTACGACGCGCAGATCCCGCTGTGAACTGTCTGTAGTAGTGGCACTAGCCCCATGGCGTTTCCTCGGCTATATATATATATATGACCTTCGCGAGCCCACCATTTCTCGCCTGTATTTTAGCGCCACACTGTTGCCAAAATGCGGCGACTTCCCGTCCCCCAGAAAGTGATTCGTCCTTACCTCGCTTATGTGTACCTTTTGCTCCGTCCAACGCACCCGCTTACCATTCACCTAATTTCCCGTAACAACATTTGTCAAGCTTACCCAATCCACACCGTGTGTTCATAGTGTCATCTTCTTGTGGCTACTGATACTTGATATCCCAGGATTCTTGAGACACAAATTGGCGCCGCAAGCACGACCTTTAGAACATCCACTTAGAGCATGGGAAGCAGAGTAAGTCGACTCACACTGAGAAACTGGTGCAAAAAAGTGCCTGTCACTGCCGAAAATGCTTCCAACAAAACAGTAAGGTTCCCATAAGCACTCCACAGCAGCTACATTCATTGGCTCGTCGCACCCTTCGCTTCGTGCAACGCACAAGCTGATGCAGGCTCACCACTTCAATTACGCGCACCAGGTCGGGGCATCCGCATGAGATGCAGCCTACACGTTTATGGGTTTACGCTTAAGAAAAAACGCACGCGCGACTGCGCACTTGGCAGAACAAACCTTGCGCGGACCCCAAAGCACCCTCACCCCGGCGGCTATTGGATATGTGACGCCGGTGTATGCGTTGTTCGGATACACCTTACTAAGCTACGCGGAGGAACATGTTGTGCGGATGGGGACTCCCTGACAGCAGCTCCATGGCACTAGTGGTCCAGTCCTGAACATACCCGGGGACATAGCCAGGGAAGGTGAACAGCAGGCATCCTCTGGCGCAATACAGGTGCACCACAATGCATCTAACGCGTGCACATGCAGCCGACTAACTTCCTGGCGCAAATATTGAGGTGCACACGTTTCTAAGCTTTAGCGTGGACCTTGGCCTTGAGAATGCCTACAACACCATGTGGCGACTTATGACCTTCGTCGGCTTCTAAAGAAACCAAAGCTTCGGTTCATTGATGCATGAAAACTACCGTGGGAACCATATGAGATGCTCAGCATACGGATGAAACGCTCCAACGGATTACTTCCTGACAGAAAGAAAAATGCAACGAGGGTTATTCTTTTGGCATGCTGACTTGTATCGCGGAAGTAACGCATTGTATCATGCTCAACGCAACAATCCGTCGTGGTGTGGGTAACTTGTCAACTGAACCATTTTCCTGGGCATTCCTGGCTAGAATTTAACATACAAGCTAAGTAGTGAGGATTGGCCCTCCAGGCCGGACTCGGACTAGAGATGCCATTTTGCTCTTCCTGGTTTTAACGCCAGCTTCGTCAACGGGAAATAGCGTTGCTTGCAGTGGCGTTGGCCCACTAATGCCTGTAACGTCTAGGAAAACCTACAAATGTACGGAGCGTACTTCCTACACAGATGCCATTAGAATGCTAACAAGCGCAATCCAGCCAAGCTGTTGACACACACAACCGCCCAGTGCTTCCCAAACGTGGCACGACCAACAGCCTGCCTCCTGCCTGGTCTTCCTACTGTTCAATTATGCTACAAACATTTCGCTGTGAAATGCCGTGCTCTCACAAAAACCAGTGGCACACTGTTAAGCGAAAACTACTCCGACCACAAGATAGCGTACTCCATTTCACGAAGACAGGAACACATGCCTACACTACTAGGTCCGCTTCCGTTTGTGTTACCAACACCCAGACAGTGAGCTACAGCTTTCGTGTACGTTTACACAAGCCTCATCCGCGTATGTGCTATTCCAGGTTGTCACGGTGTCGGAAATGGCCTGCCGCCACCTGCTAGCGCTCTCGCCGGAGTGTCTACCACTACACAAACCAAATGGACGTCAACCTCACTATATGCTTTGCACAAGCCAGCGCGTAGTCCCTGCTGACGCCTACTACCGTATGCGCTGACCATACACTGTCCCAACAATTCTCAGGCATCCGTCGTGACGTCGGATGGCGTCTCCACACGCATGTCGCTGCGCCAAAACAACCTACGTCAGTGGACACCGGACAGGGACACGGCTAACGAAAAACATGCCCAACCCCTATCTACATTACAAATGCATTGTTATGCAAACTTGCACATAATTATTGCTGCTCGCTATCAGACAGGCTGCAACGGAACCGCTACCATGCTCGCGCGCAGCAAGAAAGTTTGATTGGAAGGGCGTACGTGCTGGGCACAACAGCAAGCCATCGTGACGCCAGAAAAGTCTTCGCCACACCAGCGCCGAACACGCAACGCACCCTTAGTCCGTCACCAGCGGCGCCGACGCATACAGAGCCCCTAAACCAGCAGACCTAAACCAGAACACGCGAAACATGCTCACCTTAATTGCAACGGCAACACAATCCGCCTGGATGCAGGGGACGCGATTGCCGAATTTGGAATACTTAAGACCATCGAACAGATTCAACACGTGGGGGAAGCATATCTTGCGCGTAGATCAACGGTCTGCTACGCGGTTAACCTGCCTACTATTTTGTAGTGCTACAAGCACTTCGGCGTGAAATGCGTTGCTCGCAGAAAAACCAGCGGCACCTTTTTTTGACGGAAACTAGTCCGGCATATATAACACATGCCTACTCTACTAGTTCGTTCTGCGTTTGTGTTATCTAATATGTACACGGGCTGCGACGTCCGTGTACTTTTGTGCAGCGCTTCCCGTACTCGCGCATTTTGCAGAGCAACTAGCACTATACAGAGCACGGCTAAAGAAAAACCAGCTCAAGGACCCCCCCTATGTTGCAAGTAAATTACTCTGCAACCCTGTACATATTTATCGCTACTCGCCATCAAACAGACTGCAATGTATGAGCCACCATACTGGCGCCGAGCATAGACGTTTGATTCTAAAGCCATACAGACTAGACAAAACAGCAAGCCATCGTGACGTCGAAGAGGGCTTTGCCACACCGCCGCCGTACACACGCGCATCTACACTTCGTCACTCGCGATGCTCACACATACATGTCGCCTAACTACCCGCGAATACTCCCAATGCTCGGACCCGCACACCAAGCTAATTTCAACAACCGCAGGCGAAACAAGCTCGACCGTAGTGCCAACTGCAGCACAATGCGCCTGGGTACCGGGAACTCCCCTGTCGAACAACGTTATATTGTTATACTAGCGACAACTGAATATGCAGACGAAGTACAGGGAACATTGGCTGGCTGCAGACCAAAGCCATATTTGGCGTGCTGCCAAGTATACCATACAATATTCCATCTCTGAATGCCGACCTCGAACAAACACCAGTAGCATGCTTACCAAGTGCACAAAATCCGAAGACAAGGCACCGTCATTCATCACATAAAATCAGAAATAGGTGTTTGCAAGCGTGCACCTTTGAACGACTCGTCTCGGTGGCACCATCCGCAGCGGCTCGCCCCCTTATGTTCGTGTTTTTTGCAGGACAACAACCACTCCACGAGACAAATTAACCGTCAACGTTACTAGACGCTTGACGCAAGCACTGACGTAATCGCTGCTGCCACCTAATACCGACTGCGCAGAGCGTACACTGCCTCTTCAACGCGTTGAGACCGTTCGTCAGGCAAGATAGCCTTTGAGTTTGCATAGTGCTGCTTGGAAACACCCCACTTCAGGTGACACCACAAAAAAACTCATCCAAAAAAAGCACGCCCCACGCCTCACCTACACTGCCAATAAATTTATATGCAAACCTTCACATATTCATCCCCGCAGGCAACGTAACAGAATACTCGCGCCGAGCATGGAAGTTTGATTCTAAGGGCATAGGCGCTGAACAAAACGGCAAGCCATCGTGGCCCCGGACAACGCTTCGCCACACCGCAACCGTACACGCGCGCATCCTCAGTCCGTCACCGGCGATGCTCAGGCCTGGACGCTCCAAAACTACCCGATATTCATATCCGCAGACCCAGCAGATTTAAGCGAGACCACGCGAAACAAGCTCAACCATAATGCCAACGGCAGCACAATGCAGCTAGCCACACGGGGCGCCCCTACCTAATAACGTTTTGTTTGAATAGTAGCCAGAATTGAACATATTCAGGAGGTACGGGAAACATTCGTTGACTGCAGACCAAGGGCCTGCTTTTGCCTCCTTCTGCCTACTACACCGTAAAACAGATCACCGTAATATGCGAACTTTGCACCGACAACAATGAACCACACGTCAAGGGCACATAATCCAAACACAATGCAGCTCAATTCATTGCGTAAAGACGTAAATAGGTGCCTACACTACTACTCCTCTGTTTTGTGTTACCTAGTACTTGAACAGTGAGCTGCGGCCCTAGCCTACGTTTGCGCAAGCTTCATCCGCGTTTGCACGGTTCGGGGTGGTCACAGTGTCGCGAATGGCCCGTCGCCACCTGCTAGCGCCTTCTTCGGAGTGCCTACCACAACACAAAACCAAATGGACATCAATCCTACTAGATGTTCTGCACAAGCCAGCACGTAGTCCCTGCTGACGCCTACCATCGAGCGCGCTGAGCTTATACTGTCTCACCAATTCTCTGACAACTTTCGTGATATCAGATGGCTTCTCCCATGCACGTCGCCGCGCCAAAACAACCCACTTCAGTGGACACCACAAAAGCGCGCAGCTAAAATGAAACGTGCCCCACGTTTCGTTACACTGCAAATGAACCGCTCTGCAAACCTGCACATATTCATTGCTGATAGCCATCAGAGAGCCTGCAACGCAGCAGCCCCCATAGACGCGCAGATGATATAAGTTGCGTTCTGAGGACATACGTGCTGAACAAAACAGCAAGCCGTAGTGATGCCTGAGAAGGCGTCGTCACACCGTGGCCATGCATCCGCTCACGCACAGTGGGTCACCTGTGATGCTCACGCCTGGAGCTAACTACAGGCCAAATATTCCCAATACATGCAAACTCAGATGCAACCTGTTTCACCCAGTCCATGCGAAGCTAACTGCAACACAGCGCACCTAAATGGAGTGGATGCCACTGTCGAATTCCTTTACCTCCTTAACATCTCACGGTGAAGACAGGTCACCGTGAGATGCTAAGGTCCAGCAAAAGGCATCTACGGAGATATACTCGGAGGGCAAAAAGAGCTAGACTCATCGCGCGCAAAAGGGAATGCTTGCCTACACTGTGAGCTCCGCTTCCTTTTGTTCAACCTAATCTATGCACAGAGCGTTATCGCTTTTGCGTGATTTCGTGGCGACGCCATGGGGGATCGCAGAATTCGTGGTGGCCCCGCCGTTGGCCACGTGCCGGTGTTCCGTGCTTCCGCTTCACACAGCGCAACTGCCACACTAAATCGATTTTGCCGCCAAAACCACTTACAATACTGTCCTGCGCAACCGTTCTTTACACACACAAGCCCTGTAAACCTCGCCACCCTCAAGTAGGAGGCTGAAGTGACCTCACTGAATGATTGAGATATATCTTGTTTTTTCAGCTCCAAGCTCTTTGGCCGGGCGAAGGACAACTAGAGGAAAGACACCACACACGGAGGTGAGTTGTTTGCCACGGGTTACAAAGCGTCCTGGCAAGGGCTGACTCCGTCATACAGTCGTCTTACGATGTGTCAAGCAACGACCTGTTCCATGTGTCCACTACTGTCCAGACTGTTGCCAGAACAGAGACACTTCGGCCCCTCAATGCTTGTAACGTTTGAGACAACTTATCAGTGTACGGAACGTACGTCCTACACATATGTCATTAGAATGATAAAAAGCGGAATGGAGGCAAGTAAGTGACACACACAACAGCCCAGTGCTTTCCAAAGGTGGCAATGGCACACAAAAATACTGTCCTGCGCAACCGCTCTTTGTACACAAGCCCTGTAAACATCGCCATCCTGAAGTAGGAGGCTTAAAGCGTCCTGGCATGCATTGACCCGCTCACTGAGTCGCGTTACGATGTGTCAAGCAGGTACCTGTTCCATGTGTCCACTATTGTCCTGACTATTGCCAAAACAGAGAAACTCCTGAGATGGCTATAAGTTAGCCACCATCCTAAAGGATAACGCTTACTTGGATGCTCCTCTTCAGCAAGTTTCGCCGGTAAAAATAAGGGTGCCTGACCCTCTGTCCAACTGAGAGTAGTAGCAGTGACCCCCATGGCATCTGGGCATTGACTCTATTTGAGTCCTGACGATGAGTGCTGTGCAAGTGTTGAGCCCTCAGCAAAACCACCACACCGAAATGTAGGCAAAGACAATTTATCTCTTTCATCTTTGACAAACCTCAGTGTCATTCCTTATGTGACCCCAAAACATGAGGCAAAGCAATACCCGTTAACGTAAGCTATCCACCTTGGTGTTCCCCTTTTGAGCCCTTGAATATCAGCCCACGTCATACTGCGTGTAAGTCGTGGACCGGTGGAAAGGTAGCAAAGGCTGAGAACGGGGGAGATAATTTTCCCCGTTGATAGCCTTCTCGTTCTTTTCAGTAAAGACCAGATACAACACCCCCTGAATGCCATGGTGTGTGCTGGTAAGTCCAGATGGCATTCAGAACATGCGGGGGAACCCCTAAACAATGAGGTTCACATTCGACTGCAACGCACCTCCTCAGTCTACACAGTGGGTGGTTGTAATATCCAACCGTCGGATGAACGAGAATCTGTCGTTAGGAGCCGGCATTCACGCAACACCGAAGTTTGACGAGTAAATGTACTTGGACTGCTGCCTGCTCGAGCATGCGTCGGATACGACGTAAACAGCGTAAAACCGCAAGACGGCACGAATCCTTGAAGCCTGTGTTTTGGGGCCTTTGGATGTCGGCAAACGGAATCTGCGGGCTCTTGTTCAACAGCGGATGTGGGATCAGTCTTCTGTGGCGTTTAACTAAGAGTGACGAGGATTGAGTGCAACGTGTATATGCCAGCCAAATTCATCAACCGTTTGTTCTCCTCGCATGACAAGCGTAACCTAAACAACAGCTGGAAGTACAAGACAAAAGACTGACAATAGTTTGACCCGCGGTAGCATCGAAGCAGGCAGGTTGGCACTCATCAGCGGTCTCAGAGATGTTGATAGTGATATATTACCGAAGCAGTTGATCGCACAGAATTGCATTCAAGGTATCATAGGTTATGCATGGACGGGGAAGCCATATGCGCATGCAGAGAGCTAGACGAGATTTTCACTGAACCTCGTTCGGACACGCGATACTTTCCGGTGGCTTGCATCGTGCAAAGCTGTCTGCGTGCCTTTTGTCATTGGACGCACCACCTAATTGCGCACAAAGTCGTATCTGACCCTTTCGTTGTCTTGTTGCTGCCGTTCTGATGCCGTTCGCTCAGATGACGGATATTGAAACTAGACGTGCTGAGCTTACATCCTTTAGGGCAAGTCAGTAGGACCATCGAGACGCCTTAAGGCACAAAACGCAGACGCCTGGTGCCCCTGAAAGTCCTTTTACATCGCACTATTTTGCATAGAGTCTGTCTAAATACCTGTCTCTTAAAACCCCGGCATATTTAGTCAGCAATGGTACGTTTACCCAGGCGTACATTATGTGCCTGATTGCCAGTAAAAGCCCGACGAATTATAAAAGTTTGGGCTTGCTACCTCCGACACGTAGATGCCAACGCAGGCCTGTACTTGCTCGAACCTAAAATGTTTTCACATGCTTGGTCCATAACACCTGACGCCTGATATAACGAGAAGAGCACAGTACACACAACCCGTAATGGAAGCACGCAACAATCAGAGTTCCCGAAGAGCTCAAGCAATAGTTCGAGATCCACTCTACGCATTTTACAGTTTGCCACGGAGCAGGATGCATTTGATTGCACGCTATCCCCCAGGCGCGCGACTCCAGTTTGCGGCAGCATCCCAATCGTGCAAAGCGCGCATCTCGTTCGACACCGGCAGAGGTAACCACAACATATGATTTGCACAGCTCATACGCAAAACCCACAGCAACTGCCACAAGGAAGAGTGAAGGGGCCACATTGCACTGGAACACATGCAATATAGTACTTCTGGAATGGGTCACGCAACCAGGCATCTCATGTGAGGCATGCGGAACGCGTGCTAAAGAGCGGCGATTTTGCCAGCGTACGCCGATCACCACTATGATATCAGCCCTCACTTCTAGGCCTTAACCGGAGTACCGGTGTGTGGCGGTTGCTCATGAACAGCAATACGGCGTAAGACAAGGCATTTGATGGAAACTGGGGACGCCCTGCTCGGAGATTCTCTCAATCCCATCAAAGGTTGAGCCTGACGGAATGTTCAGTCACAACAGCATCAACATCACTTGGCGCGTGTCAGGTGATAAATGAAAGTTTGAAGGCGAAGAGAATTTTGAAGCTCCTCTCTTCGTAGCGGGCTGCGTAACACTGTGCTGGCAGTGCATCTGCCTCGCCTCCGTGTATATATAAGTGGACGATCATGGATATTTAGCATACAGTAACCGCTCGCTACCCGAAAAACGGATTGCTCACCGTTGTTACAAGTGTCGCACCGATATACAGAGAGGCAAACACAGTGTTCTTGGCAAAACACCAGAGCCTGTATAATATGGTCAATGAGGGGGAAAGGGTCAAAATACAAGCGTGCCAAGATACGTGCTAGCAAATAACATCCAGAAGTCTGTGCTATGAAGTTTCCTGTTCTTTGAGACGCACCGTCTAAAGTCCACCTAACATGGCGTTTTGTAAAGAGCTCATTCCCAAGCCAGATTTGTAAACCAAATACTCCAAACGTCGCCCCAGCGCAGGATGCAATCAACTGTAAATCAGCATACGCTTTCTATACCAGTTTGCGCCATAATCTACACTTAGCGAGTTTTGACTTCCTACCTACACGAGCAGAAGTACGCACAATCTGTTCCTCCCAATACCCATATACCACGTCTACCCAACCTGTCACACCGGAGAGTGAAAAAGACTCACAACGCGTACGACTGGAAAGCAAACGCAGCCGCAGCAAACACCAAAGAGTCTTTAATTAACTGAGCATGCCATGCAGGGTACGGAAAAAGCATGGTGGGGAGCGACAGTTTTGTAAGGATATATTGATTGTCACAACCCCCTCTGCGCGGCTCATCCTATCCTTGAAGGCGTGTTTGCACGCTTCACACTGGCCATTGCATTTTCGATGCTTATAAAAATGCTGTATCGCGAGCTAAACGGCGCTTACTAATACACCACGCTGCAACGAAGCAACATTCGCATGCGCATTTTTTCAAGCATTATTGCAAGGCCATTATGCTAGATAGGCTAAGATATTTGGGACAGCGCGAGCTTCCCACGGCGAAGCACTAAAAAACAGACTGAGTTAAATCCTCTGCTCCAGCTGAGCAAAGCAAAATCTTAGCATTCAGTTGTGGCCTTCCATCATCAAAGTGTCGAACTCATGCCTGATCATATAGTGCACTGCTAGCCGCAGAAATAAGCCACATAAGCTACAATATTTCAAGGATACAGGGCGCATCTACCTGGACGGTTGCCTCAGTTCTGACACGCCGTAAAGTTGGCGAAATGCTTAGACACGACAGCATGACTATCTTTCAGCACTATAGGCACTATTCGGTACATTAATGCAAGCGAAGACGGCACCATAAAAACTTGAAGATATCGGAACTGACACAAAGAGGACAAAGACGCTTCTAGCATTATGGCGTAGCCCGTCTCCAAAATACCCGGTATCTTGGTCGGTGATGAACAGCGGCATCAGACAGAGTAATAAGCGAATACACTATAAGATGAGATAGCACTTGAAAGAAGCAGCGGACATCTTCCTGGGTGGCTCTCGCACGCCTGACGACGGCTGCGGTTGACACACTATGAACACATCAGTTAAGCAGTGAAGAGGGAGAAGGAAGGGAACATGATTAAAGCTTTGCGCCTCTAGAGAAGCCTGGTTTCATGTTATTGCTGGTGCATTTCCTTCGGCTCTGCCTAAACATCGGCGATCGTGCATGAATGATCACCGAAAAACAGCCGCTAACTACCGGGAACACGCTACAGCCACCGTTTACTTGAGCCTGTAAAAGTCCTTGCATGGAAAGTCTTTTAATATGCCAGCACCGTGTAGGTGCAAACTCCTTTGTGCTGCAATTAGACTTGGCGGAAACTTGTGTCTTTGACAAACAGTCCGCTGGATGTTTTAGAATCATTCGTGACAGCACGTATCGCATTGATACAGGGCCAGACAAGCACAGTGTCCCTGGCAGACACCGCAACCTGCAAAATACTGTCAGTGACGTGAAACAGAAAGCGGGTGAGCATGAAAAATACTATGAGGTTCCAATATTTGAGAACAAGTACTACAGTGGTTCTTGTTTCACTAGCTAGCCATCAACAAAAACCGTTATATTTCACATTCTACCCGTATCAACATAACACAACTCAAAGCGTCTTATATCACAGCTCCACTGGCTTGGCGAAATGTGCCTCTGGTGACAAGAAGACCGAATCACGTGCCAAAGCCTATTGATGCTCCTAATGAGAGCTACGAAAGAGCTCGCGCCGAAGATAGTATGCACCCTGTCTATTCATTTCGCCACCGTGTAGATGCATCCAATTTTGAATCAACATACGAATTCAACTCCGGTTGGCAATAGCGTCCAAACTGCACAAAATGCGCGTGTTTGTCCGGACACAAGTAAAAGTAAGAGCAAACCAGGATCTGTAGTTTGCAGTACCCCTATGGCCTTTAGAGCGATTGCCGTGAAGAAAACGGCTACCTCATACCACTGAACACGGACGGACAAATGAGGCCAGAGCATACATCATGAATACTCATATAACTAGCCACGCCCTATATGGTGGAAGATGCACTGGAAGAAGAGCACTGCTTGGGGCCATCAGCCACTCGTCACTACACTGTCGGCCCCGCACAGTCCATTCTCCAAAACGCATCCGAAGCTTCCACACTTGCCGTTTCATTTTCAGTGCCCAGAAAGCATGCCTTCAGCCTGTGCTAAGGGGCGACAATCAACATGTAGGTAGCAGATATGTCACACGATTTGGGCATACACAAATTAAAGCGTTCACGGAGTTGGCGTTGTGTTACAAGCGTCTAGCATCCCCAGGGAGTGTGGTGTTCCCACGTCGAAGCGCTAACAAGCACGTCTGTCTAACCGATGCTGCTAAGCCCGTTGGATCCAAAGACGCTCGTTGCAGTCAGTGGCAGCGTTTAACCAAGCTGCCGCTTGCCATGGCTGGTAATGAACAGTGCTGCAGTGCGGAGCGCCTGATGTTCTAGATAAAATCATGCTACAAGAAAACGGGACACACCCATTTGTGTGGCCATTTTAGGCAGACAAAACTGTTGCGGCCGACACAATAGCATAAACACCATTCGGCACTATTCGGGTGATCAATGAGAAAGGAGGCGACGAGAGTATACGGACCTTTGTGGACCCGATCGACGGTGCTACCACGGTGTTAGTGATGCAACTGCTCTGTGCTTGCGTAAACGCAGTTGGTTGGACATGATGGACCAGTGAGAAAGAGCCGTTCATTACTGGAAAGATGAATTGCCGATTGTGACGGCATGCTTCGTGCCCAAGCATCGCAAGACAAACATCTCTCCCGCAAGCACGACAGCCTACGAAATAACGTCAGTGCCTCGCAACCACTCAACAGGCACGCATGCCAAGAGCTGCGCGTTCAATAAAATTGGGGAGCGCTTACTACAACAATACTTGTCTGATATGGCGCACTTGCTGGCCATCAGCAAAGCTGTTCAAGCTCGTCAATCAACCCAGGCTTCCACCTACTTGAACCCAACATGGTCCCACACGTTTAACGCATGGGTGCGCTACGAAACAAGCAAATCACGCACCTCAGAAAAAATATGCACGTAGTACGGGTGTCGAAAGAGCTCACTCCCGAGATAGACAAGCACGCCATATGCTTTGAATCCGGAGCAGTGCATGATTTATTACAATGTATATTATCAGGCGCTTTCAATTCCAGTTTGCAACAGCACGTGCGGCGTGTGCTGCCTTACTGAGACAAACAGAATCACCCACAATCTGCGGTTTGCAAAAGTCATATGCCCCGCCCACTGTACCTCTCACACAAAGAAAGCAGTCACGTCAAGTGACGGACCACTGAGAGCCAACTGTAATCACATAATATATAGCATAAGTACTACATGCAATAACCTGCCTTTTAAGGCACGAAAAACGAATGGTGAAGAGTACCATTAGCGTGGATACGCATTGTCTGTACTAGTGTGTTTGCACCGCACATTCGGTCCTGGAGAAACGAATGTGCAGTGGAAACAGACTGCAGGTTGCACGCTTGCCGTTGGATTCTTGTCGCTCAGAAGTGTCGCTGTCTCCTGCATTAAACGGTACTCACCCGCTTGCCATTCCCCCGGGTAGCTCATAGGGAGTGTCACTGTACAGGCGTAAGCATTTATGGCTACAAAACCCTGCTAGAATGGTATAGGTTTTCGCGTTAGTGTTGCCTTCTCATTTCAAGGCACTAGCGAGAAGACAAAGCTGTTAAAAGCACCTGAGCATATTTGAGCCAAGCATCCTCTTAGCAGCCAGTCACTGCCTTTTAGCGAAATACCCGGTTTCACGGTTTTTCACGGATATCACAGAAACACCAATTGCAAGCGATATTTGGAGGGAACCGAGAAGCTCATGCTGATAGGTTGTCTCAACACAGATTGTGGTTAATAAAATGTTTACTAACAACAGCATGAACAACACTTGGCATTATTTGGTTAGCCAAGGTGTACGGCTAAGGCACGGATGATATACAAATCTTTATGGCTGTGCTCCAGCGTGGCGTTACGCGATTAGCGGTACATCTGCTTCGCCTGTTTGTAAACCTACGTGCCTCCCATGCGTAATGAGCAAAACGTAAGCGCTGGCTACTGGGAAGGCGAAGGGCTCATAGCCACTGCACGGTCTGCGGCAATACGCAGCAGAACAAGCACAGCCTGCCTCGCAAACAGTCTACAAAATGGACCCAATAACGACGAGACGCTTTGACGACAATCATGCCAAGAAGCATATGCTGCCCATACCACTAGCAAATCGGAATTTCAATCCTTCTCCGTTCATGAGGCGCACTTTCTAATGGTCACCAGAATCAGTGATTTCGAAGACGTGGACGTCTATATCGGCGTGCATGGCACCACCAACTGAGTACGTGGCACATGCGTCAACAAACACGGCGAATATTCGGTACTCCGGCCAGTGAATTAAAGTAGTCAGAGTACTGGAAGGGCACGCACCCAAACTAGGCATCTACGCCATATAATCCAACGTTCGCCGCTGCGTAAAGCGCATTCGACAATAAAATAAGGGCGTGCTTTCAACTACAGTTTATGCCGATATTTAATCTACCCGATTTCTGCTTTGGTCACGGCAGAAGCAAAACAGCGACAACGTGTCCTTTGCACATCCCGCATGCCGCGCCTACTTACCTACCTACCTGTCACATCAGAGGGCAAAACAGATTCACAGCGCCTACGGCTGAGGAGCAAACGCAACGACATTATGGATGGAAAATACTTCATGGAATCAGACATGCCCTGTAACGCACGGCATGCAACGGTATCATTTTTGAGCATGTATCGCTCCTCACCGCTCGGTTCGTGCCATATAATCGAAGTCCCCACTAGCAGTGGACGGTTGCACACTTGCCATTTTACATTTGGCGCTGGGAACTCGTGCCTTCCTCCCACGCTAAACTGTGCTTATCCCCTTCCCAAGCAGCCGAATAACTCGGATAATAAGCGCGTACACGGGCGCCGCAGTACTAGGCATATGTATATAGTTGAGCCAGTATGGCTTGAGTCCAGCGATGCGCTGGAGTGCAAGAAAAGCCACCTGAAGGCAGCTGCCGCAGTGCGGCAAATATACCCCTACCAGTCAGGTGTAACCTTCTACCAAAACATTTCAGAGTCACATTTGGTAGACTGCGGTTTCTGCCTTGTTATGGACACACGCAGAATGGCCCACGGCTTGCCCTTGCCCCTAAGCCCTAAACCCTAAAACCTAAACCAGAAGTAATAATGCATCCAGACGTGTCCCGTAAAGCACGGAAAACGAAAGGTGAAGACTGACGAGTTTTTAAACATCTTCCGCTCCCCACTACTCTGCCTGCGATGCACATCCACATCTCCAAGGTGAACCAATAGACTCCGCTCATGCCACTTCACGTTTGGCCCTCGGAAGGTTTGCTTGCCTTCTGTGCGAAATGATACTCACCGTCTTGTCAGGGGGCCATGTAACTCACCGGATTTGCATGAACGCAGGTTTACGCACATACGGAGCTGGCATTCTGCTATAAAGCTTTAGGTCTGTGTCGTCAGTGTGGACTATTCTGATTGAAGCTCTGAAGAGTAAACCGAGAATTCCGAAGCCTCTGGATCCACTTGAGCCAATCATGTCTGTAGCAGTCAGTCAGAGCCTATCAACGAAATGCTCTGTTGCATTGTTTGTCATGCACTGCACCGAAAAAATGCATAAATAAGGTGCATACTGGATTGCAATTGAATAAAGCAAAAACTATTCGTCTAGGTGTGTCTTTTCCAGGCCCAGTGGGCCTTTTGGTTGGCCAAATGCGCAGTCAACACACAATCAAAACAATTCAGCATTCTTTGGGTGATCGCTGGAAATTGACTACTCAAAGGTCATGCTTAAAATCTCCTTTCTATAAGCGGGCCTACTTTCACCTTTGGGGGGACGCATCTGCTTCGGTGATTTGCAAAGACATGTCGTCGCCGATGCGTAGTCAGTAAGACGGCGCATTGCATTACCAAAGACATGAAGTGCCCATTGTGACTGCACGCTCCACTCGATACACAGAATGAATAACCCAGTGTCCTTCGCAAACTTTGCAGGCTAAAAGATAGTGTCACTAGAAGGGAAATACACCGAGGACAAGTGTACCAAGAACTAGGCGCTCACAGTGACGCCCGAGTATCAGGACTTCAGTAGTTCTCGTCTCGTGAGGCGCACTCACCAGAATTCAAGATTTCAGATCGTTCTCGCCTTCGTTGAGCACAAAATAGCCATATATCTGTCTAGACCTCACATGGCTCGGCGGGAGTTTCACATGATATTTGCGGTGACGAAAGAATTACCAAAAAAGAAAGGCAGGGGAGGAGCACACCACTTACCTCAATCAGTGGATGCGCTTAGTAAGGATCCAAAAAATCTCATCCCCAATGTGGACATGCAATCTACATAGTTTCCAAACCCGCGCCACAGTTTATGCAGTTGACTGTGAATTAGTGCATGCTCAGCGTCTAATCTACTTGATATGTGCTCTGTTATCTGCACAAGCAGAAGCAGCCCCAATGTATTCTTTGCAAGATGAATATGCCTTGTCCAGCCTACCGGTCACGAACGATAATGAAGCAAAAGAGCTGGAATCCAACATACAACGCACTTTCTATGCATTTCCAGAATTAGTTGTTTTGAGTCCTGCCGGTCCCAAGTACGCCAAACCCAGGACGCGTGTTGATTGGACCTCAAATGGTTTCGTAGACTCGGCAGATAGTACCTGCGGAAGTAAAAAGGGATACTTCAGTGCACCAATCAGTAGATCCGAGCAATACAAGCAATGAAAAGCTGTCGAGCACGTTAGACACGGAAGCTATATAGTCCACAATTTTTCTACGGCGCTAGGCGCAGTTGTTTGTAAATTTGTATATGCCTTGAATTCATGTTTGCGACATCTTTTAAAATATGCTTTGCTGCTTTGGGTTTCCACACAATCGGCAGCTGATCATCGCAAAACCCGTAGGTCACGTCTCCCGTAACTATCACCAAGCAGAACAGAGCAGTCATAACAGCGACCAATGAGATGCAATCACTGCCACACCATACATAGAAAATACTTCATGCAACCAAGGATGCCATGTGAGGCATGCAAAAAAAAATCAAAAAGAGCGGCTATTTTATAAATACGCGCCGTCTATTACTATTCCGTCCGGGCCGCATACTCGATTCTACAAAGGGGAGTTGTAGGTTTCACACCTGGTATTGAGTTTACGGAAAATGTGCCTATCACCACCGCTACGCGGTGACCGCCAACATGCCAGGCCGGTGGACAGCTCACAGGAAGCGCGTCTTCACAGATTTAAGCATTCCGGGGAGCGATGTTGGGTTGGAAATAACTGGGTCTTCAATGCAGTGCATTGTCCTCCGGTGGAACCACTGAGAAGCAAACCAATTATCGAGGCGGCAGAGCACGTCGCAGCCAACTACACAGCACAGCACTCAACTATACCCCTTGGTGAGTGATACCCCACGGCCACACGCAAGGAATCAGTTGTGAATATGAGTCAAAATTTGGAGGGAAAGAGGACAATCAAGAGGATTCCAGGAACATTTGAAACGCTTCGCGCCTCTCAGAAAGCCTGGAGCCACGTCATACTTCCCCGTTGTGTAACTGGCCGTATACTCTCGGCAAAGAGCAACCCCTCACTAGTGGAAGTGCTCACTGTGATGGCAAGGAGCACGTGGTTACACAGCAAAACAGATACGATGCCGCCTACAAAGTCAAATAGGTGGCGAGAAAACAAGCAATGGACAGGCATGTCGACAAATATGTGCTCTTCACGGCATCAGCGAACAGGCAGTTCAATTGCTCTTCTTTTATGAGACACACGTTCTAATCATCATCAGAAACATTTATTCCGAAGTTTGCCCTTCTACGCCCAACACAGTCCAAGTCTGTCGGCGTGGGCCTAGTAACAATGGCTTGTCAAGCTGGGCAGATCATACCTAAGATAATGACAAGAGCATATCAAGTATCCCACTTAGCGGGTGCAAGAAATAAAAGCCGCAGAAGCTTTCTCCAGCAAGTTGTGGCGATAGGCTGGATATTCCAAAGTTTCCCGCGGGGCAGCATAGATTTGACGGGAAGTTACCACCTCCACTCTCTTCCATTTTGCGACAGCATCCAAAATGTGCAACGCGTCCTTTTTGTTCGCCCTTACCAACAGCGACCGCACCCTTTCACGGCTGCCGAATCTGTCAAATAATAAAAGAGTTGCTTGCTAGCATCGGGCAGTGATGGGCAAGTGCATCCACACCATACATACAACCACGCATGTCCCATGAGGGATGGAAACACCCATGCATTAGTCGTCACGTTGTCTGCGACATAAACTCCTTCATGTCGAGCATATCTGCCAGCTTGTCACTTTCCACTGCATTCTTGATTATCGGCGTTTGCTTGTCTCCTGTTCGAAAAAGTCTTCACCAACATGCCTGGCTCCACAATACATAACAGGCCTTGCGGGAGCACGTACTAAGGCCTCTTGAGAGACGCTTCAGATACTCTTGGAAGTTAGGGCTCCCCACGTTGAAGCAACGAGACGCGAGTAACGGTGTCCGGAACTCTTTGGGGCATTTGAGCCAAACACACCTTCAACAGTTAGTTGTAGCCCTTCAGCGAACTATCCGCTGCCTTGGATGGCCCTCTACTGCGTCGCAACACGACGAAATGTGGCCTGCACATGAAACAACCTCTATGGAAACGAAGGCAGTCCCTCTCGACAGTTGCCTAAGGGCAATCAAGTCTTGCAATTGATGAACCGTTGATTCATTGCTGCATCAACCTCTTGAGGAACTTATTAGGTAGTCACTGGAGAAGCAGCCCTTCAGTACCATGCTTTAAGCATCGTTTTCCTAAGCGTCTGTGGCGTCACAGTGTTTATTAGCAATGCATCCCTTTCGCCCTTCTGCAAAGAGACGCTCTCGTTCATGCATGATGAGTAAACATCAAGCGCTCATTATCGGGAAAATGAATTGACTAACTTGACAGCACGTTTCGTACCAATACACTGCAAGAAAAGTACGATACCTTTCGAAAACGCCGCAGCCTACAAAATATAGTTTATGGCGTGGAGACCCATCAACAGGGAAGCAAGCAAAAGTTATGTATGCGTCCAGCAACATCCAAATACTTGTATAGCGACGGTTCCCGTCTCATGAGACGTACTTTCTAGTCACAACCAGAGATGATTGTCCGCCGTTGCTCGAAGTAACGGCCTGCCTTTGCTTGGGCCTACCCTGGCTCTGCAGTCTCCGCACATAGTACCTGCAGTAACGAAAAGCGAGTACTGCATGCACCAGTTGGTGGGTGCGCGTAGTTAAACCTCCAAAAGAACTCACCTCTAAGGCAAGCCTGCGAGCTATATTTTCTACAATTCGCCGAGGAGCCGGATGTGTCTAACTGCAATTTCATGCCTGCCTTCTGTTCCAATATGCGTCAGTGGCTACATTCTGCAATCCGTGCTCAGGTATCGACACACCCAGAAGCACCCACAGCCTGCACCGTGCGAAATTCATATGCCAAGTCAACCGCACCTGTAACGGAGGAGAACAGCACCATTTCACAAAGCACGGGCACCACACCCAAAAGCGCACAGCGCAACCGGGAATGCCCTGTCAGGAATGTGAAACGCACGGGAAAAGCGACAATTGCGTAAGCATCGTTAAAGGGCAACACTTGTGTAAGCATCCGTCGCTCGTTACTACCCTTTATGTACCGAACACTCCATTTTCCCAAGTCCATCTGCACGTTTTACGCTTGCCACTCTACTTGCGTCGTTCAGGCAGTGAGTCTACTTCCCACGCAAAATGCTGTTGACCTATATACCAGGCTGCCGGGCACGCGATAGAGCCTGCACCAACATCTATTTCGGCGTTCAGGCGGGCGACGTTGTGCTAAAAAGCCTCGGATCCCCTGCGCAGTGCGGATGCCCAGGCCGTGAAGGGCAAATCATGCTATCCGAATGGTCTGAACCCATTTGAGGGACGCACGCTGCTAGCAGCGGCAACCTTTCACCAAAAGATCTGGCGTCATCGGTGGTCATACGCCGCACCGCACAACTCAAAAAAAAGTTTTAGATGAAACAGCATTTGAAGGGAACACCAACAGGAGTTACGGCAGAAAAAATGAGTAGTCTCAGCAGCACCAACGCAATTCGGCGCCCGCTAGGCGCTAAGTGGGCATGTTGGAATATGGGTGTTTCTACGCGTAACCGCTGTCACGTTGTTGGCGATGGCCCTACTTCGTCTTTCTGCAGATACATGTGGTCGCTCATGAATGATCAGTAAGGCCCAACCGTACGCTGTACAGGCACGTTTTGCGTGAGTACACAGCAATACGAACGCAGTGTCCTCGGCAAACCCCGCAGCTTACAAAATAAAGTCAACGACGTAAAAAAGATCATCCAGGAAGCAGTTATTTCACGATATTCGTTTCAAGACACGCACGTTCTAGTCACCACAAATAATTATTTGGGAATTTCCCTTCGGCACTGAAGATAAAGCGAGCTCCTATTATTAGGATATTCCGTGACTCAGCAAGCCCTTCTCGTGATACATTTGGTGACGAAAAGAGTACATCACGTACACCAGCCAGCGACTGCAAGCCATATGAGCTGCGAATGTGCTCATCTCCAAACGTGGGAAGCAAATAACGTATTCCAAAATTCACCAAAGTTCCGCAAGCAATTGACTATGGGCTAGACCACGCCTTAAGCCCCAGGTTGCCCCTGCAGTTTAAGCTTGCGATGTGTCATTTGCTGTCAACACAAGTAGAGGTACCCACAAGCTGTTTCCACAGCCCGTACGCCACATCCACCGTACGATTCACGAGGAATAATAAAGCATATTCACAATACCAACAACTGACGGGCACGTGCAGCCATACCATAGATCAAAATAGCTTTATGCAGCCAAGCAGGCCCTGAAACGCGCGAAAAACGCATGTTCAAAATCCGCAGTTTTGCTAAGTACACATGCATGTTTCGCCTCTGACGCCGTTATTGTGGCACTCGGAAGTGTGCTTCCCTTCCGTGCTAAACAGTGCTCACATCCTTGCCACGCCAACAAAACAATGACAGGGATTGTTTCATACCCTTCAGCGTTCCGATGGAAGATGCTGTGCCATACAGGCTTAGGTCTCTGAGGCAGTGTTTTGGTACCGCATCAACGGAATGTTCACCACATGAAGCCTCTCGAAGCCTCTGGATCAACTTGGGCCAAACGCGCTGTTGGCAGTAACTTGCAGCTCTTCAAGAAATTAAGTTGTCACGGTTGAACGTGACTCGCATCATGATAAGGGGAAATAAGTTACATAGAAGACAGGCGAAAGGAGCGGCGATGGTTTCGCTTAAGCCCACCAAGGTGCCTTTTTGTACATCATTAGGTGCATTTTTGTACATCAATCAAAAAGGGAGCATCCGTGGAAGACGTGTAAATCTTCCTCTCTCTACGAGGGCCTGGTGTCACGCCAGTGATGCACCTGTTTCGCCGTCGGTGGACGTCCATGCATGATCAGTAAAAGGCAGCCGCTCACCGGTGGGAAGCTAAGGTACTCATGTACTCTCATTAGAACTCACTGGGACCATACGTGCCTAGCCGGTAAACAGCGAGACAGTCAAATATCCGCTGCGTACAACGCAGCAAACAAACTGAAGCCAATGACGCGGAACCACTCCAGTGGAAGTCAAGCAAAGGCCGCCATGCTCCCAATAACGTCTGGGAATCGGGAAAATTATTCAAGGCTACCTGTTTCGTGAGACGTACGGCCTAGGGATCAGCAGAGCTAGTCATTCCGAAATATGCCTGTCTGGACTGGGCACAACGCAGGCCCCTAGTATTTGGAACTCGCATGACCCGTCAGGCTTGGTACATGGTACGTGCAGCGAAGAGAGGAGCACTTAATACTCCAAGCCAGCGCATGCGCGTAGTATAAGCACCAAATCAAAAGTGCTCAGATCCCTGGTAGGGATGCGATATCCATATTCTACAGCTCGCCACTGCGCAGGATGCATATGGCCGTCAATTAGTTGATGCCTTCAATTCCAGTTTATGGCAGCGTCCAAGCTGTGTGATATGCGCTTTGGTATCAACACAATCAGGAGCACCCTCAAGCAGATCTTCGCCAACCCCGGAGGCCACTGCCACCGTGCATCTCACAACGAAGGATCAAGCCGATACATGGCATTGATCACTGAGAACAAGCGCAGCCCCATTCTGCAACACAAATGCATCGTGCAACCACGCGCGTCCAATGAGAAAAATAAACATGCAGCTTTCGTCACTAGCCTGGCTGCGGCGCATTCCATCCTCCACAGTGCACCGGCCGGCTTCACCCTTGTCACTGCATTCTTGTTGCTCAGACTATGTGCCTACCTCCTCTGCCAAATGGTCCTCACCGCCTTGCCAGACACCGACAAAGCTCACAAGACTAGCTTGTGGTACCGTTTAGCATTAAAACTTCAGTAATATCATTAGGCACTCGTTCGGAGATAACTGGGGATGCAGCATTGAAGGAACATGTTAAAAAATATCCGTGTGTGTACGTGACGCTGATTCGGCGCTGGTGGGGTGTTATCTGCAAAGATATGTGGTCCCTGAAACAGCATTAGTAATAACTACAGAGCATCGACAAAGACGGTGAATGCATTTTTTTGTGGCAGTACGCTCGGCATCGATGCGCAGCAATACAAACGCGGTTACTTCACAACCTTCGAAGCCTACAAAGTAGTGCCAATGACCGGGAAACAGGGAAAAGACAAGTATGCCAAGAACCCTGTATTTTTCGTGTTTCCAAAGAATCAGTACGTCAGTTGTTCTTGTTTCATGAGACTTACTTTCTATACATAACCGAAAACAATTACTTCTGAATCTGCCTGTCGTCAATGAACAAAGCAGTTTTCCATTTGTTTGGATCTCATATGGCTCAGCGGGCTCCTCACTGGACGCGGGGCGATGTCAAAATGACCAGCTCAGGTACATAATGAAAGCACTTGGCAGCTCAAAAAGCTCTCACCCCGAACCTAGACAAGCAAGCAATATATCCTGCCAGTTAGCATACGTTGAAAATACAACGGACTGTGAATTTGCGCATGCCTTCAATTCTCCCCTTTACGCATGCGTTAAACTGCTTGATATGTGCTTTGTTGAAGTAGCCACAATATATTCCTTAATAATTAAATAGGGTTGAGCCATATCGGGAGCTTAACGTAGTTGTGTCATAGCGCTGCATGCGGTGGTGTGGTGGATACGGCTCTTCAAAGTGCATATGCCCAGCCAACCCTACCGGACACGACCAAAAGTGACGCCACGTCACAACACCGACTTTTGAATTGCAAATCCAACACCATGCAGCAAATCAAACTGATTAAATCATTATTAGATCAGGCGTGCGCTGCTAGGTATGAACAACGCATATTGAAAGGCGACACATGTTGAAAAGCGACAGCTTTGTAAGCCTACATCGCTTGTCACTACTGTCTGCGCGGCGCGCTTCGCCCTCCCGAGCGCATCTTCCGATTTCGCATTTGCCAGTCCACTACTGTCGCTCGGGAAGTGCACCTGACTCCTTAGCAAAATAGGGCTTACTCTCTAGCGACGCGCTCGACTAGCGCACTGGACTCTCTCGTAGATAGACTTCGACGTTTTCGGGAGCGACGCCGTGCTATAAATCTTCTGCTGTTATGGGGAGCGTGACGGCTCCACGCCTCAACGCTGCAAAGCGAACATCCGAAGCTTTCCGGACACTCGTGATCCATTTGAGTCAAGCACTCCGCTGCCAGTCAATCCCTCTAGAAAAGACGGGCAGAAATGCAAAATAATGTGATGGCTCATGTGGGAAACCGCAACGCGGAGTCATTGGTGTGGAATGGAGAATTGCTTGCGCGAAGGGAAAGAAATATACCTGCAGGTTATCCTAGGCACCGTTCGAGGATGGATGTGGGTATTTGTAAGTAAAATCTGTAGCGGCTGACATCCCGAGCAGTCACCAAGCGCTTGGGCATTACTACGGAGCATGGATCGCTTCATGCGAAGCAGATGGTACTACAATGTATGCAAGTGGCCCCTCAAACAAAGATTTTGCCCCTTGTTGCTCATATCGGCAAACAGGCGCTCCCCCTGCTATCGGTTTACTTGCATGTGGGCAGGAAACCATAGACACCAGATATCCCTTCAGCACAGTAAATTCGTGCCCGGCGGGACGAAAGCAAAGACTGCAAAACGAACTCAAAGAGATGAAACGACTCGATAGCAGTATGCCAAAGGCAAGTTCCATATAAGCCCGATTAAAACCCGGGAATTTTATTTCTCCGACGTTCACGCACCTTCTGCTCACTTACAAAGTGAGAAGCTTTCTAGCCTCAACCTGAACAAAGAATATGACAAAACAATTCGCTGTATCGGCCGAAAATATACGGCGCATTGCAGGAACTGGAAGCACGTGTTCTGTGTTGAGTTGCATCCCCAGCAACGCCAAAAAACGCACGATCTACTCATTAATCAGTTTTCCGTTTGTCGAATTTAGGCGTTTCGCCAAGACAAAATGGAACGTATTTTCAACTGTGGCCAAAGTGGTATGGTTGAGTAAATTATTTGGCGTACTTGCGTCCCCAAAACATGCGCTCTAATACTCGCTTCCACGCAGTATGAGCTCCAAAACGCTCTGTGCACCCCATGGGCCAGACAGGAGTCTTTTAGCTAGAGTTCTCCCTACTACACCGTAATGCATGGGCTGCTGTTAATGGCGCAAATGGAGGCTTCCGTGTTGCCACAAAAATCTGGTGCAGTAGTGAACAGCCGCAATCAACGCCGCCGGCGCTGCATTGAACTAACCGCCTTTAATGCAGCGGGGCAACTCAGACCTCTTCCTATAAACAAAAAAGAAGCAAAAGAGCTCGATACTGTACATGGAAGGTCCGCCTTCTCCATGCAACCTTACTCGCCCTTCCACCACTGCGGCGCAAAATGTCTCGCTCAGGGGATGCGGACTACAGCTAAACCGCCCCACCATGGAATATTACCTCATTATATAATGGGAGGGGGGTAGCGAAAGAAGGGTGTCGGCAGGCACGTAGTTAGGCACGTAGTTTCCGTTTGCTCACCACCACCGAAACAGTGGGTCCCACCAACACCTAGCATTGTATACACGCTCCCCAAACACGTAAAAACTGTACGAAGAAGGGCGTCAACGGCTAGCTGTCAGTCTGCAAGGCTAGGGAAGTGACCGGATTTCTGGCTTGCGCCACATAAAACCCACCTCCTGTCAATTATTATATCGAATTCTCGTCAAATCAGTACTCAGCGTGGAGCTCATAACAGCTGTACTTTCCATGGGAGCTAGGCACCCAAAAACGCAGCATCTAGTCCTTGTTCTGAGCTATAGTAATGTACCTTCTGAGGCAGCTGTGGATGCATGACTTTGGGACCTTCCCACGCCTAGGCAGCATACAATCTGCATATCCAACGACTTGCTGGTCCATATCCAGCCTTTGACTAGCTACAAATACTCTGGTGAGAGAATATGCAACCCCTGTGTTTCCTTTTCGTCGTTGTGTATCCATCCAGAAGCTGCACTTCCCCCAAGCCGTACAAATGCAGGCTTCCACGTTGAGAGATTGCTGCATGCGTGAATAGCGCCTGCTACTAGTTCGCGCTGGCCGGGCAATTGCCCACCATCGACTATGGACTTTACAATTGCCAATCCGCTGGTGGGCATCGGATATCCTGCCTATATTCTGCATTATTTCATGCTTACTATCTTTCCACGGGGTAGCAACTTGCCGTCAGAATCCACGCGTACTGGTTTCAGCCAGAAACGCTTCAGCAAAAGGGCCTAGTCTAGCGGCGATAAGTGCGCATGCTATTGCTCTTGCCTATACAGCGACCCAACAAACCAACACTTTTGTGGTAAGAATTTAAGGGGACAATAATACCTCTATATCTTCAGAGTGATCCAGCGCCCAACAAATCCAGTGGTTGGCGAACATTTCGGATTATGTATAACCACCGAAATAATGAACCTCTCGAGATAGCGACAGCATTTATGCCTTCGTTGAAGCGAATCCCGTTGGCGTGCATTTACTTCACCTGTAAAAACACATGCACAGGCTAGTGTCTCCCAGTGAGCCGCAACGCATTCACACGCTAAAATATGCATTCCATATCGCCGGTAAGTGCACTCGGATAACTGGTAAGCTTCAGGCGCCACAGAAAACAGGGTAGTAACGGTAAAGTGGCACCGGCACTTAACAGACCATGACGCTTGGGAATGCGAGACAAGGAATGGTAGGGCTTCAGGGTTTGACTGACCAATGTCACATGATACTGACGGTCTGCACATTACGAAAGCTTCATCATACAATATTCAGGTTCGCATTCAGCACTAATGCGCCACCTGGAAACATAGCCCTAACATGCTGCAAAGGCGTGTCCATGCCACGAACAAAACGGCACCACTCACGTCGCGCTGGCGGCGCTGCATCGAACTAACCGCCGTTTCATATAGAGGGATATACATCCCCACCTCATGCCATCCACACTTGCACAAAACGTACAATCTTCACATCCAAAAATATGGCCGTACATCTGCCGAACTGGGCTTTTGTCATGAATTTGAATGACAGCTTCCGTGTTGGGTTGAACTGACGAATCCACTCATTCCTGCTGGTGTCCCAACAACTGGCAGACGGGACCCCAAGCCGCAATCTGTACCGAGGATTTTTTTGAGTCAGTTTTACTTACTACATCTAACGGCAGAAAGAGACGGCAAAGACTACGGTAGCTCTCCGCAAACGGATCTCGCGGTATTGTTCCGCAGACATTTACAGGACCTCTACCACAAGATACCTGAAAGCTATGGACTGAAGGACACCGTTTCTTGTTAATGGTCCCGGCTGGCGTTTAAATGCATTGTCCTAGCCCGAAATCAAACCTTCCCCGTTTTTGGGGTCTTCGCTTGCGTGATCCTCTTTTAACTAACTGTCTGTTGAGCTCGGCTCCGGCAGATACGCTCGTTAAGCTTAGAAAACGATCAAGATGTAAACTGCCCCGTGTTTGGAATCGTGCGCCCGTTTTAGCCCTGTAACAGCAAGAATTCAAGAAGTTTCTAAGTAAATGTACGACATCCGACGACCAGGAAACGCACTTGTTTAGTGGGAAAGGATATGCTTACACAGTGTGCACCGTTACGCCATATCTTCATCAACTTTCGGGGTGCTCCCGACTCCTCACGGCCGTTCGAGGTAATGGGGCCAATACATGCTGTATATTCAGCGAGAAGGACGCACATACTGGTCCACACCAAGTAGAGCCGCAAAAGCGTGTTGCAGCTACCTGGTTGCCATGTCTCATCCACCGATCGAAGCCGCATAGGAATTTACCCTGCACTGTGAAGCAGCAAGCATTGTAAATTTTAACGAGGCGCATACGGGGGGCGGAACCTAGATACAGAAACGTGTAACAGGTGGTGCAAATCGACTCACCAAGAGCAGGAGCTTCGGTAGAACCCCAACGCGACGGATCCGAAGATTCCTGACCCGACCCAAGGGGCACCTGACGATTTCACCTGTAGTCAATGCGCCATCTGCATGACCCACTGACTAAGTACAAAAAGCATGACGTACTAGTATGACGCCGGCAGAGGTGAAGAGATACGCATTGTTCTTTTACTGTTGCAGAAAAGCTGAAAACGTAGGTCAGGGGAGGCCTATGATTTGTGGATGAATAACACACGCATTCCATCACCCGCCAAAATCCTCATTCCGCATGTTTTTCTTCGAAAGCACAGTAGTGCAAAACACACGTTCTGAAAGAAAAGGACAACCACCTCTAAGCTCTACTACTGCAGCTTTCTTCATGATTTTGGCCCTGGCTAAGCAGAATGGCAAAATTGCACTGCCCAGGCGTTTGCTCTTAAGGTGAACTAAAACGGTCGCGAACCGTAGGTAGGCAGCAAAAGTGATCAAGGACGCTTACTGTATTTTCATTTGGTGAGACGATGAAGGACCGCCCAAAGCCAAAAAGTGCTATATCACTGTAAAATACATTACTCATTTATAGAGCGTATTTTCGGCCGTCAGCATCATTGGAAGCGGGCGCCTACAAACTCACCAGGATCAACGACCGGCTCTGCGACTGCATGTGCCTTACTACCGGCCATGTCCACACAAAGTTAAGCCATAGATGCACGAGAACAATGTGGAAGTCGTTCGCTCTCACCTTGTGGAAATTCCACTTCGGATCATAGTGGATCCGGAGTGGAATTTTAACACACTTCCATAATCTTCGGCGGAAGGCACTTTGGGTCCCAAACCCACAATCTGGTGGTTTCATGCGTAAGCATGTGTGGCTACCCTTAACGGTCGCAAGCACGTATATATAAGGAACTGCGCGGAGCGACTACCATGAATCCGATCAATCGCCATTAGAAGACAGTGCGATTGAGAATTTCTCCAGCATTACAATGCCAGTTTGCACACTGCATCACTCGTGCCCCGCACGTACAAACTCGTGCAGTTTGCCGATTCCCAAGTGTGCCAGCAAATAAGCACAACGGCGCGGGAGCGTTCCAGGGGGCCAGTATGTCAATAACTGTTGTAGAAGGGCAGTGGTTTCAGCTTGAAATATTATTAACTGATGCCCCTAAAAGCGTACGTCCTGCCCGTTTCAAACGGCAGCCACTTACGAACGTCCAAGCTGGCATAAAACAAGAAGATGTGTCCAGCTGGATGTACCTAATAGGACTGCAAGAGGGTGATCTTCAATTCATGCAGCGCACAAAGATTTCCGTGTAGGTGTCAGTTATGCTGTGCCCCCTTTCCAATCCTAACAGACGTACATTCCACGGGACTTACTCTCTGCAAAATAAGCATTTAGATTCACAGAAATTTACATGGTGCTACATACAAGCCAATAGTGGAAGACCTCAATTGTGGCAGACAAAAATGACCAAACTGTAGCACAGCTGAAGTTTGGGATTATTCACGTGACAACAGCTCCCTTAACTCTACGCTGGAGACACTCTACTTTTGTTCACATGTAAGGCAATTATGAACATCACCGATAAGCTATCCAATGAAAATACACTATTTTTCTGATAATAGGTAGCTACTGCTTGTTAGTGCCACTCCCACAGCGGAAGGGTAGTCTGCCCACTGGAAAACCGAGTCTCCTCATTTAGGTATAAAGCTGGTGCGCTGGCGTCCTGAAGGCATACAATCTGTTCGTGACGTTCATCCTAAACACACCACCTACTTTTAAAGTCTACAGTGAGACATATTGATTTAGCCTGAACTGTGGGAATGACAAAAAAGCAGTGCGCCATTTAGAATGACGCCCAGTGAATGACGTTGCCTCGCTGGTAACAAACAATAGTAACAATGGCTTTAACAAGTCTCACATTCACTACAATTGTTAGCATACGAGGACGAGCAGTTTTCTGCACGGCGCACAGCCTTGTGCATACTGCGTATAAAAACACGTCTTTCACTATGTTTAAGACTCCCTCATGGATCTTCTTTAGCTGCATGGGGATATTTTGCCGCCTAGCAGATACACATTGGTGCGAGCGTAATTGACAATGTAGAAGCCATGGAGACTCCGAAAAAAAGTTCTCCCGTTCCTACCTGTAAAAACGAGGATCACTTCGCTACGATCGTTGAAGTTTCAACAGAAGGCCAGTTTGAATTTGCACATTTGCCACCGCGACTTCGGCCAAAAAGGCTTATAAATATACGTACATTGACAGCCTAAAAAATCAACAGGAGTTTGAAAAGTGTTGCATGAGACGAACCATCTGCATGATATCAGGGAAGAGATCATAAACTAATTTGACAAGAACAGCAAACGCTTTCATTCACACGTTCAAAGCTAGTAACTCTTGGGGACACACACAGGATGCAACCATAGCTTTAATTTCTTTTGTCCTCTCGTACTAAAAGAAAAACCTTTCGGTGTCAAGAATGACGTACGCCTTTTATCTCAACCAGGGGCATCGTTGCATGTACCCGTACTTGTTAACAAAAATAGCTATTTGACTAACCCAACACACAATAGAGATGAAGCGGGTGGTGTGACCCGGTCCCTCTTCCTGTCGTGCTACTTTAATATTTGGGGCAGATACCCCGATGTTCGCACAGAAGATGGGCCGACGTTTTAGACCATCAGACAACCGGTTGACCAGCTGGACGGGCAGGCGCTGCTTGCCTCGATGCGGTGCAGTCCTTAATAGTTCAGGGATCCCGCGAAAATGAAGGTGATTCATTCTGCAGAGCCTTCACTCGCGGAGCATGCAATGCCCCCAAAATGGCTTATACAATTCTTTGTACTCACACGTTTCGCAATATCTACTCAGACATATTCATTAGCATAGCCACACGCTCAATGATGCCGCAGAAGACGCACTTTCTGAGCTTGAAAGACTCATTCGCATGGCGGACACCGATGCCTACAGCTTATGCTTGCGCGGCGCATGTGAAGTGTATTTGCAAAGAATAAAAACGAACTGAGCTTACGTGCCCCATAATGCACCAGAACGATCAGGCGGACGAGTAAATTGTAAGAGGTTGACCACGCAAAGCGGGGCTCTACATATCCCCGGCAGCCGTCGCTCGAGTAACCTGCGACGTGTTACGTTCGATATATATGATACATCGATCGTCCCTCGAATATGTATGCGCGGCAGAAAACACCCACAGCTGGCCTTCTGTTCAACTCGTAACTCACTTCCTTGTCCTGTACGAATGCCCCTGCAAATCAGACAATGGCCAAATTCTGCGAGTGCCTGCCGAACTGAATACCCAACTTGTTTAATGGCTTCCATCCTGCCTAGTTTGTAGCCGTCAATAGTTGGACAACTCAAAGGCTTGTCTGGATGCTTTCGTTAAAGTGTTGTTGTCACGCAAAGCCCTATGGCCAGCCCAATATAAAGCCGTGCTGCTAGTCACCTGGTACTACTCATGCTCACTGTGCACTGATCGCTCCCCAGAGTGCAACACGTTTTGCTATCCGAGCTGCCGAATGGATTTGGCGGGGGGCGGGTTTTACCTAAGTTCAATTTATCTAAGATCAACTTAACAGATAGACAAAGCAAAATGGGACTCTGCATATCCCCCGCAGCCGTCGCTGGAGTAACCTGGGACGTGTTACGTTCGATATATATGATACATCGATCGTCCCTCGAATATGTATGCACGGCAGAAAACACCCACAGCTGGCCTTCTGTCCAGCTCGTAACTCACTTCCTTGTCCTGTACGAATGCCCCTGCAAATTAGACAATGGCCAAATTCTGCGAGTGCCTGCCGAACTGAATACCCAACTTGTTTAATGGCTTCCATCCTGCCTAGTTTGTAGCCGTCAATAGTTGGACAACTCAAAGGCTTGTCTGGATGCTTTCGTTAAAGTGTTGTTGTCACGCAAAGCCCTATGGCCAGCCCAATATAAAGCCGTGCTGCTAGTCACCTGGTACTACTCATGCTCACTGTGCACTGACCGCTCCCTGCAGCGTAACACTCTTTGCTAGCCAAGCGCCCTAATGGATTTGGTGTGGGTCACAGTTTCTCCAGGATTGAATCTGGCTCACCGGCTGATGGTGTCTCACAACGACTCCGCCTGGAAAGATTCACGGTGTTTTTGTGCTTCATGCTCACTAGCTGTACTTCATATCTCTTCACACGCTGAGACATAAACGCGATGCATTGGAGCGTCATGATAGTCAGCAAACCATCTACCTATAGTATGTTGCCTCGAAAAACCATACTGGATACCGCAAGACAGTGTGCAGCGCGAGGGCGCTATGGAAGGAGTTACCAACCCACACTGTCATCCTTGTATACCCATCCTCCGAAAACAAGTAATGGTTTCGCAGGATCCTCCAGAAGCCTCACGTTGCCACCACGCAGACGCATGCACCATTTGTGCGGCATAGGTGCTCCAGCGTGCATGCGATAACATTTACCGTCAGTCGCGCTGCCTTGCTCGGAAGGTATATTCATCTCAGCCTGTAATTTACAAGCATGATAAGCAAGCTGGCGCAAAATGCATTCGGCACGATGATTTGCCGTTGCCGTTGGCAATCAATCCTCCAAAATGTGTGAAATACACAGGATTGCTCGGACACCGTTGAGGAATGTTCCGTGTACACCTGTAGCTCTGTCAAGGGAACATCGCAGGCTGTGACATATTATCAGACGCACATCCTGCATATTACAAATATGGTCCGCCTAAAGCTTGTTTAAACCCAAGCAATGCGAGACAGCTACATGTTTGTCAAGCAGTGAAGAGGCTCTTCATGCTGCTTGATCCAAATTTGAATGCTTGCTTCCCAAAGTAAATAGAACTGCATCCTGCCACACTGACAAATACGCTGCCTTACTGGCCCAGCATGACAAACCATCTAGTGGGAATAGAAGAAAAAGAAAAGCATTTGTGGCGATGAAGCGCCTCTCATTAGGCAGATAAACGCCGTTCAAGAGGACCAGCACAGAAAAAAGAATGTTCAGCCGGTGGACTGTTGGCGTAATTCTTCTACTGCATGGGTCTTACCACCTGGTGATGCATCCTTATGTCATCAAAGTGGTTATTACACTGCGACACTGCTGTGGTACAATATCTTGTGCTCTCATGCAAAAACGTTGTCTCTCTCCTACATACTGGCCTGAAAGATGGTGCGCCTTATCTTCGTGTCAGTACCATCAGCACTGTTCTGTTCGACCTCTCTTTATCACGGGAATAAAATTACTGTTCACTATGTACTAAGCGGCGGCGCTAGCGTACACCCAGGACACCACTCTACTATCACGAAAAGCAATACACCCGACAAACATTGTCAATGCGTGCAGCCACACCTGCTACCATGCTTACTTTTTGGTATAAAACGCACAGTCTGAGTTTTTCGGGGGGCTCAGAACCCAGCTGCTTGTCGATATGCTTCCTCCCCAGAAACTGCACTGTTGCCTATAATTTCACTGTAGTTCTAGCGGAGAAAAAACCATGCTGCGGCGGAGAAATAGTGAGTGCGAACCAGACCACAGCAGCTTTTGTGAGTTCACATTTAATTGGGTGATGGCTCATACGCCGTACAGGCTTTTTGCATTGCTAACCCGAATCATTTTCACTTCCATCCAAAATGCTTGCAGCACCCTTTATCAACGTAATTAAGATACAGTACGAAGCGCACCAAACAATATCTGTGCATGACATAAGGATGCATCTACTGCAGGCATTCGAGGCACCGACATATTTTCTTTGTGTTGAGAACCCGCCCCAAGTACACGCACGAACTAGATTGTCCATACTTCTTCGAAGCCTCGTTATTGCAAACAATGCCGAAGGGCATACCTCCGGCCTTGGCTGCCCGCTAGTGAAAACGTCTACCGAGACAGCGGCGTTGCTATGAGCCGCCGCGACGAACAACAGGAAACAAAAGGACACAGCTTTTTCATTTGTCGCCAAAGCCGGCAAAGCAAGATAAACTATTATTGGTAAAATAAAGTTGAAACGCTAACACCACACCACGTTTTTTCCAGACCGGCCGGCTTTTCCATGACGTGATAAGTATGGGCTGCGAAGCAACTAGAGGCAATGCGTGGGCACACGTACGCTGCTCTTAGCAACCAACGACTTTTATGCGGCGCTATAGCAAGCTTTCGTTCTCCTCAATGCATATAAATGCCTTTACAGCCTTTTGTTTGTTCCTGAGTACCATGCAGCTGACCATCTGGTCATGCACTAAGCTCGGTTTGCCCAGGATGTTACGTAGATATTTAACATGTTTGGCGCGAATGCACCAGCTCTACCAGGAAAGCCCCTTCACGTGAGTTAAGGCACATGCAATGTGTTTTAAAACCACTTGTCTCCGGATGTTTTTTGAAAAAATCTGACATACAAATATGTCCACGTTTGACTCTCAGGCTTCCTCATAAACGGAGCTCCTCTGTCCTTCTGGGTTCTCAACGCCAGAGCTATGCTAACGGGTGGAAGCCAGAAAAGGTGGAGTTGTGTGGTGAGCAAAGGGGAGCACTTCGCGCACCGCCTGCAGGTGAAAATAAGCTCTGGGATTCGAAGACAACTTTAGAAAAATATTAAGGCAGTGAGCACGCCATTTATGACGGAATCCCGCCGTGGGGAATATAGGTTCACTGTCAGTGTTGTCAGTTGCATTCTATGTTGGTCGCGCATGCCTTCAAGCAAGCCAGACCAACTAGTGCATTACTAATAGCCGAAGGGCAAACGCACTCCACGCTCAAAACTCACTGAAAACCTAGGCTGAATTTTACAAGCTCGTCAGCCGAAGTAGGAGCTCAGGAAGAGTACACCAAATATGAATATTAAAGTGTTGCTACACAGCATCTAGCAGAGCCAACGCACAGAGAGCAAGGATGGAAGCTATACACAACGAACCTTTTATAATAAGTGGGATAGCACTGGCAACGGTCAACGAGAATTAGGGTAAGGCCTGCTGGGCTACCAATAGCTAACGGGGATTAAAACCTGATGTCCTGAAAAACGCACAATCTGATTAATTTTAGGCGGCTTTCTTTTTCCATGTTTACATAGAATCTGCAAAACCAGTATATTTATATTATCAGCTGGACACATTCTGCTTACCCGCTGTTTTAGCATTTGAAGACCATCAGCCAAAACATTAGGGCATTGGGCATGTCGCTGCTACACACACACACACACACACACACACACATGCGCGCACCCACACAGTCAACCAACCACCCACCATGCCCACACACCCACACACGCCCACACACCCACACCTGCCACCATGACCCTTCCAAATTTTTTTCGTCACCTTGGAAGCTCACAATCTTTTCGGAAAACCCACTGTGGCCAGCTGGAAACTCGGTGGACACACGCCTCGTGCAGAAATAAACATTATTTTGCAGCTGATGGACGCGGTAATGGGTTCAAAGTGTGACGCTGCCCGTGTGCTGGAACCCGTTACCTTGGGGAAATTCAGTGCAGCCACACTCGCAAGCATACCTTGTGCCCATCCCGTATAGCAGTAAGAAACATCGTGGCTTCCGGTTGCGGTCACAACACGTAATTTGCATTGGTGTACCCCAAAGAGGTGGGCATTCTGAAGAGCGGTGACTGCATTGTTGTGCATACAGACAACCACAGAAATCATTCTCACAGAACGGGCTTGCACAACACCAGAAGCACTATGGTGTTCAGTGCGCCACAAGCACTTGCGGATTGATGTCAACTACCGTTGGTTTGCTCCAGTATACATATATATATATATCAAACTCGAGAGCTTCTGAGACGTATTTAGTTGGTACTCCGTCGCACACCGACACACGGATTGCTTGGGAATGAAGCCCTTACATCCTGCAAAGGGGCGTTCGACTGAGGTGACTTGAAACGCAGTGGCAATAATAGAACAAATATTGAAGGAAATGACACTGTCAAATTATATAGACCAGGAGCATTTAACCGTTGCGCCTTCCCGGTTGAAGCTAAAAATATGCCTGCGCTTGCAGAAATCAGGTGCGGAGCAGTGTCCTAGAAAAATGTCTACAGACTTGCCGGGCCCCGGCCGTGCGATATGGTCCTCTACAAAGCCAACAATGCCGCAGCAGAAAACCCGGACTCTGTTACCAACCAAGTATTGCGTCGCATGGATATTATTCCGTATACCGTATAACCCGGGGGCGTTAGTATAGAACTGCAGAACATAACGGTGACTGCTCAGCAAGTCAACGCGTTGATGCCAACCAACACGGCGTGAACGCCTGAGTTTTACCCACCAACTTCGCAATAGCAGTACACGAGAGTCAATCCATGATGTAAGCTCGCAATAAGCAAACACAATCCCTTTCAACAGTTCTCCGCACCGAAAGATAGGAAGCACACACAGTTGCCGGCCGGCACCAGAGATGTCGGCGTGCTCTTATGAGATCGTTTTTGTAGCTGTTCTCTCGGATGAGTAAACGGAAATTTTGAAAGTTGAATGATTCTCCACTGGGACATCAGCAAATATTACACGCGGGGATATGCAACACACAGCAGCACCAGCCCTAACCAGACTGCTATGTGGTGAGGCGTCCATAACTACTGTAGTTCTGAAAGCGCCATAGCTGTACTGGTTGCCTCTGTAAAGGTGAAGACCAAACCTAATGAGTCCATGAGCGGTGCACGTGATTTGCTAGGGCTATCACAGCCACAGCACGCCGGTACCTTCCTACTATATTCTCCAGCACGGTACGAAGCAAAAAAATTTGCGAATATACAACCGATGCAGTGCACCTTTTATGCGTGGTTCATAAAAAATGCGCGTCCCTAACGGTAGGCGCGCACGTCAGGTGTATCCGTAGCCAAAAAATCAGGAAGAAGATGTAAGTAGCAGCGCCATTGAATCAAAGCGAGTGCCGGTGCGGGCTGACGCCATGGGTAGTGGATTGCAGGAAGCAAACACGGGCGTATAAATTAAGTATCCCTTCTTTGTGCTCAACCATGGCGTACCAACTTGGTCTGTGCAAAAGCCGCTATAACCTGTGCAGTGTTTGGATCCGGGAAGTACTGTCCGGACTAAATGTCCAACTTCTCCCTATGCAAATGATTGTGCCTTTTGCAAGTGTTTGTAGCTAATACTATTGGCTCTTGTTGTGCCATCAAAAGCACTCTTTTTTTATTCAATACTGGCACATATATGTGTCCCGCATAGAAGCTAGGCGTTAATGGCTGTGCGATTACTGCGATTACTGTCTAATTTTCTTTTGTGACCAATGAGCACCGGAACACAGTTTGAAAAATGCACAGAGCAATTACGTTAAAAACAAGTGGTAACACTTACTAGTGAATGTATCCCTGCTATCCTCACCAATTGTGCGGCAGGGTGGAGTAATATGCAAGTGTTTGCGCATATTGCTTATTACAGTGGAGGTTCATTCACTAGAAATGAGGGCAAACAAGTACTTGTTTGCCCTCATGTACAACTCTTTGCAGTGAAGATCGGCGTTAGTTGTCTCGCTTTTGGCCTCACAGTTTGCTCTAGGGAGTCAATTCCTCTAAATCTCGGCGAGCGGGCAGACGAATGTTATGATGCACTTCCAGCACTCTCAAACAACTTGATGAACTGAATATTTCTTGCTTGTGTTTACCAGTTGCTCCCATATACACTGAAGAAATAATCATTACATCCACTATATGGCATAACATAAACTAGTCTTTTGCTTTGACGGTAGGCGACGGAAATCCTGTTTTTCGAGCGCAACAAAATGTCGGCGAAGGGCATTTAAATATCCTCCCAGGGCAACCCCAGCGCAGCTGTGCTTCAAAAAGTGTCGGGCCGCTGGCAAAAGTGAAACGCCTATCCTAATTATCAACAAAAAGTGCAGTTTACTGCATGCACGTCTTGCAGAGAAAACACACTAATTACGAAATCAGGCTTCAGCAAACGAAAAGCATGCTCTCGAATGAGCATATTTTGATGGCGTAATTTAATGTGTTTTGGTCTCACCGATATCGTGCACCACCCTCTCACGCCTTCTAGTTGGACTACATGCAGGAGCACATTCATCCTTGCCCTTCTGAAACAACAAAACGCAAACGTTGTGATAGGAGCCAGGACGAAGGTGCTGCTAGAAACGAATAATGGCAACTCCTCAAATCCGGCCCCACAACTGTCCTACACTTTCATGAATGGAGGAACACTGGTCCATTTGCATATGTAATTGTGGACACTGTGGTACCTTAAAGGTTGGCATCGTCAGGCTGCGATCAAGTACATCAACAGTACTCTCAAAAATGCATACCACGAAACGGAGAAATGGCACAGATATTTACGCATGAATTGAAAACAGAATAATCCAAACGGCCACATATTCGAAGAACCCCTTCTTCGAATATGTGGCCGTTTGGATTATTCTGTCGTCCGCATGGATCGTCGATTTAATTGGGCAGATTACACGACATTTGTTGAACGTTGCAAATGGGTGCATTGCTGAAACATATTCACGATGCCTAGACCTTTCCTAGCCAGCTCTTTATTCAATTCCTTTCAAAATACATGTTTTAAAGTGCCGTGCCATTTGGCTCTTTCGTCAAAGTGTACTAAGCAAAGACACTTCAGCTGAGCGGATAGCGCAAAAGAAACCTTGCATTATACATAGGCATGCAGAAGCGAGCTGCGGATTATCGTCTACTCAGGCACTTGATAATCGCATCGTTCTGCAGGCCTGCAGGTGAACCAAACCGTCAGGTAACCGTTGCCTTTGATTTCTGTGGCAAATTGTGTGCTTTCTGCTTTCTGGCTTGGTTCCCTGCGACGCACCAACTGGTTGCATATTGAAGCGACTCTGAGGTGGCTGCTGCTTTGTTTACTAGAGCAACTTTCGGGTTGCGAGGACTCTCGCGACAAAAGAACCTGCTAATTGAGGATACGTAGTTACACATTAAGTACCACTTGGCGTCTCTTCACTTGGCGTCTCTTCACTTGGCGTCTCTTCATGTGTTTATTTAGTATAGGTGCGGTTGTTCTGCATTTAGAGTAACTGGGTGAAAATATCCGTGACGCAGAGGCGCCCTGCGAGTTAGCTGTTACTCAGACACTGGATAATCACATCGGTTTGCAGGTATGATGTGCTAACCATAACCCATACGTAATCGTAAGCACGCAATGACTGTCTGTAGCGAGTGCGCCAGTAGAGTGCCTGCGTTCGTGGTTCCGCGAGGCGTACTACCTGATTACATATAAAAGCGTCTCCAAGGTAGCTGCGGTTTTGTTGTCTAGAGCAACCAACGGATTGGGAGGACTCTGGCAACAAACGCTCCTGCTAACTGAGAATACGTACAGACACATGAAATACCATTTGGCGCCTTTTCATGCGTTTATTTAGTACAGGTACTCTTGTTCTGTATTTATAGCAACTGAGCGAAATTATCCGTGACGCGGAGGTGCCCTGCGAGTTATCTGCTACTCCCCCACAGATAGCAGGTGCTCACCAGAACGCATACACCTTTATAAACAGCCAACGACTGTCTGTTGCGCCTGCACCAATAGTATGCTTGCTTTCTCGGTTCCTTCCGACGTACCACCTGATTGCGCAATGAGGCATCTCGAGCATGGATACTGTTTTATTGCCTTGCCAACCTAGAGGGTTCGATGCCTGTCTGTCGGCGAAAGACCCTCCAGTTCAAGGCACGCCATTCCGACATTCTCCTCATCACGAGCATAGCCAACAACAATACAGCGTTTGAATAGACCGGAATCCATCTCCCTTCTACTTTTTTCTTGAACATATGCTAAGTCAGCAATGAGCGCAGAAACATATTTAATTTCCAGCCTTACGTCAGTGCTGGATACGTATTGTCACTAAGAAAAAATTTTGTGAGGGCCCACTGCCACCCCTTTGTCAATACCTTCTTACGAGCAGCAATTACTTCTGCTAACAAATGGTCTCGATACAAAATCGACTGAGCGTCAAGAATGTTTTAGAATCGAGCGACGTACAAGCTGTTTCCGAGAAAAAAGTGAACACATACACTATTAGTTGTCCTTCTGAAGGACGACGCTATGCGGGTTGCCAGTAGACCATGCGCTGCGTCATGGAATAGGGAGTTTGAGCATTGCGCAGGAACAATTTCTTCATGTAGCTAGTGAATTTCGAAGGACACGGCGCTGCCAGCAGTAACGGTGTATATGAAGTGAAGGCTTTACAGGCCTGCAACAATTCAGACAAATCATGTGAAGCAACCAGGAACACAACGACAGCAACTAGCAAGATTCACTGTACGCCTGAAGCTCCGTCAAGGCAAAGCTGTATCCACGGGCGTCCTAACAAACTCACGTCCTTCGCACCAACGAGGTAGCTCAACTCAGGACTTTTCGAACCAAGAAACAGCAAGCAGAGTGCTTGTTTTAGGGTTTAGGGTTGAGGCTCGGAACGCTGAGCGCGTGGTCGCTACGGCTGGCAGCTGACCGAAGCATTAAATATGACTCGTAAAGCCATTCGCACTCTTAACGACTGTTTCCAAAGATACTCCCAGGACACGTACGAGCTGGAGGTTGTGACTTTCCATGAAGCAGTAGAGCTGTAGGATCTCACTGAGAATATGCGGTTGTTCCGCTTGTGTTCACGCCTACGGTGACGAGTAACAAGGTTGTTGCACTCCTGTGCCTGCTCCAGCTATTTACAAACACAGAATCGTATTAAATGCATAACGAGGGAGATACTGGATGCGTATGTGTTGTTCGGATGAGAGTGGCGCTGCAGAAGCGATTGTCGCTCACCTGATATGAATTGAAATGCCATAGTGGCAAATATTGTTACTCCACCGGATCTGCAACGCTCGGAGTCCAGTGGCAATGTCTTAAAGCAAAACTGGTATCTGGACCTAAGGTGCTCATAACGGGGTAGGAGCAATTCATTCTACCGAATCAAACAAAACCTCCCTGACCAAATTCACCTTCAAGCCTACCAGCATATGCTACCGGCCTCGACATTCATGCGACTGATCGGCTTCCGCTAACTCATCTACCCACCGTCCCGTTTACTGCAGTGTGACACCACTAGCATAGATAGAGAATGCATTTGCTGGGGGAGCAGTAGGCCTTTCTATTCCAAGCTGCGAGAGGGACAAATAGGACGCCATAATGCCACAGAGCCCAAGACCTCAGACCTTATACTTTGACAGGAATAGGTGCAACAAAAGCATATTGGTGGCAGCCGTTGCTCGATGCAGTTCGTGTGCATTTGCCTCGACGCGTCCCCTCCCTGGATGCTACTCCATTAGTACACCTGTGATTGTGAAGATAATGGCTCTTACCAACCGGTTAAACAGACACTTTTACAATTCTCAGCGCTGCTGGAGTGTTTGGGAGAAGCCTTGTGTCCAGAAGGTTAGTACACGCCTATTTAACTCCGATGATTTCGAATATGACGCCCTCACAGCCTGACATTGCGAGCGGCTCAGGTTTGGCTGAGACGACTTGCTTTTCATTTGCCGTGTTCATATGAAGCCGGACAGGAGTCTTCGCTGCCACAATGGGCTTCCAGAGCCGTAGAGTGGGAGCATGCGATAAACCCGATAGAGCAGCAGTCGCAGTAGAGCAAGCACTACGGTGTTTCGGGGAACCAAATAGCTATACCGTGAGTACAGCTTACAAGACGCACCAATCGCAGTTCTGCAGTTGGCAGTTCCCTGAAAATACATCCACATGATGCGGTACCTACCTTTGATTCATTAGTATCTATAGTATCTATTTCTGTTTGTTGTAGGGTGTCCGCTGGCCTGACACATGAGTATGTCTCTTATCACCTCCCGCTTCTGCTGTAGCCAGTAGAATCCTTTGGTTATCCTGAGTACGCGCACGGACGTGTGCACAAACTGTAATGCTGGCAGGCACTATTGAGGATTATCTAGCGATGCTGGACATGCGCTCGGAGTAGTAGACCACGTGTGGATAATCACAACACCTCACGCATCACGGACGACAGATCAAAGGAATGCACTGACACACACCACGAAAGCTTCTTTACACGCGAACATGTTCACAGTACCTTCACGCACGAGATAACAGTAAATATCAGGGAAAACAGGTGAAAACAAGCAATCCAGTTGTTACAAAAAGGGAAGTACCGATGGTAGAGATTTGTTTCCACTAGTCACTTTGTCTAGCGCGAATCCTTTCAGTCGCCCCTGGTTGCAGGAACTGGGTAGGCTAATATGCGACTGACCCAATACTTCCACATATCCCACTGCAAAAGAAATAGTCTGGAGTAAGTTTGCTATCAGAAGACTACATCCCATTTGACACCCGTTGCTCTACGAAGTGAAGTTCGCACCGGCTGATATAGCAGGGATTGCAGACTGGCGCACTACACAGACGAATTATCTTGCATATGCCAAGCTTACTTGAAACAGGGCGGAAACATCTTTCTGATACAACGGCCTTTCAGCCGTTTAATGTTGGGTCATAGGATAAATGCAAGGACAAGATTCGTGGCCGAACAAGCCCTCCGGGTTTCTGGATCTCAACTGATTTACGATGAGCCAGTCAACTGATGCCTGTCTTGCCGTTGACATCCGCAGTTTGCATGTTACGTTTTTGGGGTGCGGTTGTCGGAGAACCAGTTATCAGTGATTCTTGAAAATATCCGCTGTAACCCGAGGGCCTCCTTGGATCGGTGGCCAGATATCTGTCGCTAACACACACGATTATAAACCGTCGTAAGACGCCGGAGGCTGTGTGCGTTGCGGTCAACTCAGGTAATCGCCGAGACTCATGCACCACACTGCACCTACAAGAAATACAGTCACGTTTACACACTGCGACGTATTCGTTGCACACACACACATGTTCACAATACGTTCACGTCGGAAACAGCAATAGCCTCCAGCCAGTAGCGGTTTAAGCACGCAATGCGGTTGCTAATAGAAGACAAGTGTCCACGGTACGGATTTGTGTCCACGCGTCCCTTTGCCGAACAAACAGCCGGTTAGCCATATGTGTTTATACGCACACAATCACGCACAGTGCCGCTGGAGTATTTGGAATGATTTTGTGCTCAGGCGCGTAGTATATCCCAACTTACATCCGGCGATCTAGGCTGTTATGTTCTTACTTCCTGATGTACAGCAGGTAGGGCAAGCCGACACGCAACTGAGACGAATTATCATCCGTTTTTCAAAAATCACCTGGAGCGAGAGGCAAGCATGTTTTCTTCATAATGCGTCTCCAACCGCACAGTGCGGGTCCATCCGATGAACCGGAGCGCAACCTTCGCAGTGCCGAACACTATGAAACTGTCCAGAACCCAGAAGCTATACACTCAGCAGATCTGACGAGACAGGGATTAAGGCAGTCTCAGAGTTGGTATCACACTGCGCATCATTCAGGACGACACGTTGCATTCCCGGGACCCATCGGTCCGACGGAGAGACATCATTTATTCTTGAAATAAAAAATACTGCAGGCCGCTAAGCCCCTTTAAATTGTATTGAGTGCGTCTCTGGAAGTGGGCCCGGTCACTAATGCTGTCACGCACGACTAAAAGTTGCCCATCGGCGATGCAACCTAGCTGTCTTGGCTGCAGGTAGTCTTGGAGTATCTAAGATGACTTTGTACTCAGACGTATAGCACATCCCAACTTACACCCGGTGAGTTAGGCTGTGAAGTTCGTACTTCCTGATGTATAGCCGGTTGCGCAAGATGACACGGAACTGAGACGAATTATAATCCGTTCTTCAAAATCACCTGGAGCGAGAGGCAAACACATTTTCTTCTTAGTGCGTCTCCAACCGCACAGTGCGGGTCCATCCGATGAAGGCAGGCCGCAAACGTCGTAGCACCGAACACTATGAAGCTGTCCAGAACCCAGAAGCTATACACTCAGCAGATCTGACGAGACAGAGATTAAGGCAGTCTCGCAGTTGATATCACGTTGCCCGTTATTCAGCACGACACATTACACTTTCGGCACGCGTCGGTCGGACGGAGACACATCATTGATTCTTGAAATCGGAACTACTGCAGGTTACTAAGCGCCTTCAGTTGTACTGAGCACATCCCTGGCGGCCCTGTCTCTAACGCTGACACGCACGATTAAAAGCTGCCCATCGGCTGTGCAACCTAGTTGTCTGGGCTGCGGGTAATCTTCCGGTAGACACTGCAGCTCGCGCAGCACCCACGGCTGCAAGGAACACACTCAGTTTCACACCACAAAGACTTCCGACACACATATTCGTAAATACGAATGCCAAACCGGGAAAAGTGTCAACCGCCAGGAATCAGCGGATGCAGCGCTCAATGCCTTTGCTAATACAAGGCACGCATAGACGGTGTGCGTTTGTTCATACGAGTCGCTTTGTTGAATACGAGGCCTCCACGTCATCCATCACTAGGCAAGCCAGGTTGTCCAACAACGGGTTGACAAGGTATTAACACAACGACTCACATTTCCGGTGGACACCTTCGCAACAACTTTGTGGTCAGCCGACCAGCACATCCTAGTTTATATCCGTTGCTGTGGAACATGCAGTTCGCACTTTCTGATTTCCCAGGGGGCGGAGGTTGGTACAAGTCAGAGGCGAATTATCATGCGTATGCCAAGTCCACATGAACCACGTTGGTAGCTTCTTACTTCGAAAACAGCTTCCTAACCATCTAATGCGTGACCATGGGATGAATGCAGGGACATAAACTTCGTATCCGAACGAAAACTATGGCATGCTAAGGATCCCAAACACCATGCGTTGATTCTGCAGCAGTCTCCCACTTGGGAACGCCCTGAACATGCACAAATATGATACTCACATACTGAGGGTGCATTTTTCTGCGAAACCAACGGTTTTTGAAAATATCCACTGGAACTCCCGATATCCGTTGGATGCATATTGGATGCAACCTCGAAAATGTGCCCGATCTCTATTGCTGACAGGCACTGCTGAAAAGTATACACACGCCGTAGGAGAGGCATGAGCGTCAGGGGTGATTCGCTGTATTGAGGTAGTCGCAGCGCCTCGCTTTCCACCCGCGACTGCAATCAATAAACTCGGTTTCAGACTCCACATGAATTTCGTTTCACCCATGCTCTCATAATCCATTAACATTGGGAACAGTAGTAGTCGTCAGGAAGCAAAAATCAAGGTACGCAATACGTTCGCTCATAAGAGACAAGTACCAACAACAGTGATGTGCTTTCACGAGTCCCTCTTTCCTATGGTAGGCTTTTAGCCCGCCGACTATTAAGGATATCAGGTCGTCGGGAGATCGACTGGGCATACTTTGTTATCGAGTCCCACAGTGCCCATGAAATGTTCCGGCGAAACTTTGTGCTCCTACAGGTAGTACACTCCGATACACGTCCTTCGCGCTGGGGCCAGAATTTCGCACATTCTAATGTAGCAGGTAACACACAGTGGCGCGCTACTGAGATGAACTGTCTCGCCGATGTCAAGATCAGATGAAGGGGGGACAGAAGTGTGTTGTTGGCTTAGCGCTCTTCAATCCGGCCATCTTGGTACAAAGCAGTTAATCTGGGAGCGCACCAGTCGTAGTAGAAGGCAACTAATGTGGGCCTTCAAGCCCAGGCAGGGTAGAGTGACCAGAACTGGAGCGACACACATGAGACCAGTCTTGCAGGTGTGATGGCCTTAAAAATACGCCAGTATAATACCCACAAGCTTGGGGTTCACTCATTCGAAAAGCGGTCGATACTTGAGAATATGTACTGTAGCCAGCGAACTCCTTGCACCGTACGTGGTACAACTGCAAAAGTGCCCCCTGTTAAGATTCTGCCACATGAGGATAAGGACTACACAAAAACGCTAGCAGGTAGGTTTATGCGTTACGGATGATCCGACGCACGACGGCACCTCACCTGCCGCGAGAGGCTGCAAAGAATACACTCATTTACGCACACCATAAAATGTGCGTTGTTTTTAATTCCCACACGTTCACAGTACGTTCACACCCCCAACAGCAGTAGTAGTCAGAAAACAAAGGTCAAAGCATCCAATGCACTAGATAAGGATTCATCCATATGCATCCCTTTTTCGGGTGTTAAGCGTGCAATTCGTTTGTGATTATTAACACCCGGCAAGAGTACAACCGGCTAACTAGATGCTGCCAGGGACACTCTCAAGGCCGGCAAAATATTTCGGGGAAGATTTGTGCTCAGACGAATAGTTGATCCCAAGCAGCAGCCATTCCTTTACAACATGTAGTCCTCACGCTCTGATATAGCGGGTTGAGAACTTTGGCACACAGTTGAGAAAAATTATCTTTCAGTTGCCAAGATCACACGAATCACGAGAGAAACGCTTTTCTGCCGTACTGCTTCTTCAACAAGTTAGCCCAGGACCATGCGATGGACCCAAGAGCTCTGACAAAACAATACTAACGAATCTTGCGTGTGATCCAAGCAACTCATTGGGGTCAAATTCTGACCGGCGGGCTGCACAACTCACAGTCTTCGCATTACCAATTTGAATGGCTAACTTTGAAATATGGAGCACGACAACCTCCGTCAACGCCACCACCCCAAACAACATATTGGCATGGGAAGCCTAAGCCCCAAATCTAAGCAAATACGATACACTTCGGTCCGCCTGCAAAGATTAGCGTATCTAGAAGCTTTGCAAAGACAGAATTGCAGTGGGCGCACTTCCTGCAAATCTCAGCGACGGCTGCTTCCGATACTTACACAACAAACAGGGACCCAAAATAGAATTGTGTCAGGCTAACAGAACCGTCCCCTCCGTAGTCTTTAATTCCAAATTGGGACTGTGAGACAAACGCAGACGGCAACCGCAGTGCTACAGTCTGAATGCCTTGACATATTCCGGCACACCGCTACAACTAACTGCGCACAGAATAAAACAAATTACACAATACAGATGTTTCACCACAAGGGGCAGCGGCACTGCAAACACAATTTGTCAAGGCCCAACTCCACCCTAATTCAGACAAACACGGCTTGCACACGCCTGGCGCATAGTTGCGGTTATCCCGCCGGCGAACCTGTTCTGCTACATGCAACTCACAAACTGTATGGGAAGGGAACTATTCCCCATCATGTTCCGTGCGTTTCACCCCTGAGCGTGTCACACATAGCCTGCACATCGACAGGCGAGTGGCGGTACTCTAAGGTCCTCAAGGTTTGCGAGAGGAAGCCATCAGACACTCAATCCAGTGACTATTGAATCCCATCTCCGTTGGCAATGTTTACCTGACGGCAACAGGAACGCGTGCAGCCAATGAAACATGGACCGCTCATTCTGAACAGCTCACGAGCTGGTACGTTGCAGACGATGAAGATAAAAGGGTGCCACTGCGCCGTTTCTGTGTTCTGGGTTGTCAGGGCGCTGTAACTAGCATACGCTCAAAAATCTATATGCATACAGTGACACGATTATCATCAACAGGCTTCCAGATATATAATGACAAATCCGGACAAGCGCTACCCATTGCTGATGGCCGATCTGCAATTCAGAGGCAAGTGATTGCACGTCAGCACTAGTTGCCTCTGAAAAGCTTCGTTCACTAGAAACAGGACCGCTACTGTCAGGCAAAACAACATTTTCAATACGTTTCAAGGACGTCAATCCCCTAGAACAACCCGGGACCAAGTTGGAGATGTCCGGCGTCGCACCTCAGTTCTTGAAATAATCTTATTCGTACTCACTTGCTTCACAGTGCCGGAGCTATTCATTCGGGCTTCGCCACGTATTCAACAAGCATGGAAAGTAGTCTCAGCTTCGAGTCCAGAACAATAGTCGAAGTCCTCCGGATATGCTGCTTCCGTTGCACAAGCAAGCATGGCACATTTCCTCACTCCTGCGGGCACCAACATAGGGTACACCGTCGCATTGCTTCATTTTACAGGCACCCACTGTATGCAGATGCAACAAAACGAACTTCGCCACTTCTTTCGATAATCACTGCTAGACCCTGGGGAGTAGCCGTGGCTCTAGGTGACTGCAAAGGAGAGGCCGCACCTGCATGCGTTGCAATCCCGATTGTACACAAACCCAGTGCCTTGCAGGACCATGCCGATCGGTCGGTAACCGTATGCGGGAGCAGGAAACGTGTATGCCCGTGTTTCCCTAATGCGCTACCGGGAAAACGCGCTTTCCCGGACACGCACTGTCTACGCGTCGTTGGATGGGCCTTTCTGTGCCAAATATTGAACGCTGCGCATCAGCGTGACCTCAGTGCACATGCAAGGAATCAGCGGATGCCGGCTAGGTTTCTGCGCCCCGCCCGCCAGAATGTCTCCCGTGGCTTCTCACAAGCTGCGAACGCACCCAGACGAACTTGACAAGCCTGTTGCCAAGCAGATGTGGCACACGTAGAGCCGTGGGGTGGCCGTATGAGTCCCCATCAATAGACAAGTCGTGATGAGTTCGCTGACGCGCACAACTGCGGGCGTAGGGCTTCAGGAAAATACGGGATTGGCCTGACAAGCAGCCAGACCTTGGGCACACCACTTACTACATTGAATGAGCGGGAACGTCAATGCTTCTGTTGAAACATCATGCCTGTACAACGCAGGGGACATTGGCACTGACTGGCAGATATTAAGCGCCTACGCTACCGCCGCCTACTGCTTGGCACATTCCCATTCGTAGAAAAAACCAGCAGCCGACAATTGCTCCACAGCGGCTACTTCGACAGTTCGGAATTGATTTCACCGCCAGTTTGCGAAGCTACAGATGGTGAGCATCCACTCTAGCGTGTAGGTGCCATTTCCTAAACTATTGCCACTAACAACAGCCTTGAGAGCTGTGCTGCTAGAAGCAACAATTCAGGGCCACCAAGGACTGCGAACCACGACGAAACATGAAACGAAAACGCAACGGTATCTTTTCCTATATGCACTGCACGCAAACATCGGCGCGTTGAAGGCGGGAACAGCCGCAGCAAATAGCGTATTCTCATAGGGGATATGCAACGGTGTAGGGACTAGCCTGCATGAGGCTGGTGGTGCCCAGCGTCGCACCTAAATACTTGAAAGAGTCGTGTTCGTACTCACATACTTCGCAATGCCGGGACTAATCATGCCGGCGCCACGGCGTATATACGAAGCATGGGAAGGAGCCTCACCTTCGTGTTTACAGCAATGGTTCAAGTAATCCGCATAATCTCCTTCAGTGTGAAAAGCAAGCATGGCATTTTTCTTCACTGCTGCGAGCAACAACATAGATTACATCTACAACTTTACAATCCTCCATTCTACAGGCGCCCACTGTATGCAGATGCAACAAAACCTCGTTCGCCACTTCTTTCGATACTGACTACTAGATATCGGAATGTCGCCATGGCTCTAGGTGACTACAATGGAGATATCGCACCTGCATGCCTTTCAATCCCCATTGTACGCGAACGCAATGTCTTGTAGGACCATGCCGATCGGTCGGTAACCGTATGCGGGAGCAGGAAACGTATAGCCCGTTTGTCTAATGCTCTACCGGGGAAACTGGTTATGCGGGACACGCACCATCTACGCGTCGATGGATGAGCCTTTCTGTGCCAAATATTGAACGCTGCGCATCAGCGTGGATTTTGTGTGCATGTAAAAGCCCAGCGGATGCCGGCTAGGTTTCTGCGCCCCGCCCGTCAGAATGTCTCCCGTCGTTGCTTACATGCTGCGAACACACCCAGACGAACTTGACAAGTCTGTTGTCAAGCAGATGTGGCACACGTAGAGCCGTGGGGTGGCCGTATGTGAGTCCCCATCAATAGACAAGTCGTGATGAGTTCGCTGACGCGCACAACTGCGGGCGTAGGGCTTCAGGAAAATACGGGATTGGCCTGACAAGCAGCCAGACCTTGGGCACACCACTTACTACATTGAATGAGCGGGAACGTCAATGCTTCTGTTGAAACATCATGCCTGTACAACGCAGGGGACATTGGCACTGACTGGCAGATATTAAGCGCCTACGCTACCGCCGCCTACTGCTTGGCACATTCCCATTCGTAGAAAAAACCAGCAGCCGACAATTGCTCCACAGCGGCTACTTCGACAGTTCGGAATTGATTTCACCGCCAGTTTGCGAAGCTACAGATGGTGAGCATTCACTCTAGCGTGTAGGTGCCATTTCCTAAACTATTGCCACTAACAACAGCCTCGAGAGCTGTTCTTCTAGAAGTAACAATTCAGGGCCACCAAGGACTGCGAACCACGACGAAACATGAAACGAAAACGCAACGCTATCTTTTGCTTTATGCACTGCACGCAAACGTCGGCGCGTTGAAGGCGGGAACAGCCACAGCAAATAGCGTATTCTCATAGAGGATATGCAACGGTTAAGGAACCATCTGGCAGCCGCCCGCAGGGGTGTGGGTCGTCGCAGCTAAGTACATGTAATAATCCATTTCGTGCTCACTTGCTTCACAGTGCCGAAACTATCTGTGCAGGCCTAACCGCGTATGTGCGTGGCATGGGAAGGAGCCTCACCTTCGTGTTTACAGCAATGGTTCAAGTAATCCGCATAATCTACTTCCGTGTGAAAAGCAAGCATGGCATCTTTCTTCACTGCTGCGAGCAACAACATAGGTTACATCTACAACTTTACAATCCTCCATTCTACAGGCGCCCACTGTATGCCGATGCAACAAAACCTCGTTCGCCACTTCTTTCGATACTGACTACTAGATATCGGAATGTCGCCATGGCTCTAGGTGACTACAATGGAGATATCGCACCTGCATGCCTTTCAATCCCCATTGTACGCGAACGCAATGCCTTGTAGGACCATGCCGATCGGTCGCTAACCGTATGCGGGAGCAGGAAACCTGTATGCCCGTGTTTCCCTAATGCGCTACCGGGGAAACTGGTTATGCGGGACACGCACCATCTACGCGTCGACGGATGAGCCTTTCTGTGCCAAATATTGAACGCTGCGCATCAGCGTGAACTTTGTGTGCATGCAAAAGCCCAGCTGATGCCGGCTAGGTTTCTGCGTCCCGCCCGTCAGAATGTCTCCCGTCGTTGCTTACATGCTGAGAACACACCCAGACGAACTTGACAAGCCTGTTGTCAAGCAGATGTGGCACACGTAGAGCCGTGGGGTGGCCGTATGTGAGTCCCCATCAATAGACAA
>HG711034.1:0-18140 GCA_000499725.1 Eimeria brunetti
GAACACAATGAGCACGGCAAACTGAGGTTAGCATTGTTTGCCGTGATTGTAGTGAGTGTTCACTACACTGCAACTCGTGCCAGTTCTGTAGACCCAGGTCCCGTACCGAGACATGCACGACGCCACGAGACGGGCAGGGACGTCAGCTGCTTCTATGAAACATTTACCCTTAATTCCTTTGGCTTCATTGCAGCTTGCGCCAGTCCTGTTGTAGGTGCGGGGACACCTGTTACACTAGGAAGCACCGGATGGTTCATCTGGGCGGGAGCAGGCAACGAACCCAACAAACCCCCCACAGCAGGTTGGCCTGCTTCACAGTAGTGTTTATTCGCAACAGTGCTTTGGAAGTACATCCATGCATGAGGGCTCCCACGCCAACCAAAATGCCAACCGTTTCTCCTGCTGAACAATGAAGACTGCTCACGATCTGCCCTCTCGCGGGAAAGCGGCAAACTTTCGGCAGTTTCGTGTGGCTGAATTGATGCCGACTTGTTCATCCCTCCTGGCGGAAAGAGCTTTCCACGAAGAACGATTCAGGAATGATGACTTTTGTTTTAACGTACATTACCGAAGCAACGGGCGCCGCGACACGGAGGTGGTGGAAAAGTTCATTGATTCTCATGGCTACAGCTGTTACTGGCGTCTCCTACGCGATAAGGAGACTCAAGAAAGTGGCAGAGTTTTACAGCGGCACAGCAATGCGGGTGATGCTCTCTCAGCAGGCCGATGAGTCGAAAACGCACCAAATAATTTTTGCTACGCGCGTCGGATCACGGAAAGACAGCAGAAGTATTTGATGCATGAGAAGGTTTGATGGGGCCTGCAAAAGAGCCAGCATTACTCATACGGGCGATACTTCGCCATTCAAACCAATCACTAGTACCTGACGGCCCTGATGAAGAAATTAAACAAAAGAAAACAGCTGCCACTCTGGGTGAAAGCCTGCAAGATCCAGAAGGAGGGACAGTGCGCGTGGGGGATTCCTCCGCAGGCGCAAGCAACGATAAGGGTCCCCTCCGCGCATGGGGGCGTCAGGTTCGTTGACTTCGCGTGAGCGTACCCTGCCCAAGTAGGAGCATGGGGGAGGCATGGACGTTTGTAAAAACGCAGATAGGGTTTACAAGAAAGCTGAAGTGGTTTATTCAATGAAAGGCACCGTTCGCCTTGGTTAGCTGCTATCCCACAGGATTCTATGAGAAATTTGGGCCAAGGACTGTGTGCTTCTGTGCATGAGCTCCTCTTGCAGATTTCAAGACTGTGGCACTGAAACACACATTCGGTGATATTGCCTGCTCACCCAATACCACTTCACCGTCAAGCCTATCAAGGGAATCATCAACGTGGTCGTTAATGCACTGTCTGTAGTGAACACTCACTATAATCACGGCAAACAATGCTAACCTCACAGTTTGCCGTGCTCATTGTGTTCATAAGAAACGTGTTCCCGTGTACTGGCATGTGGGTTGACACCTACTAGGTAAGTTTTCACTGGCTCTCGTAGTCAATAAGCGTCAAGATGTATTGGGGCGGACACTCAGTGAGAGCATCCTTGCAAATGCAACAAGAAGTGGCGAAAAATTCTGGAGTTTCGCCTTCCTAGAACCAGCACCAGCACGTGGGGATGCCGTGCCAGGGCGTGGGACAGTAGAACATTCCTTTTCTTGTTAACCAATTATGAAACTATTTTGAAGTTTTGGGTCAGTTTATTTTACTGAATAACGATGTTTCGGTAACATTATCCGCCTCACTAATGCTCAGCCTGACGCAAACAGATAAGGAAAGAACGTCAGGGAGTTGCAGTGGGGACAAACGGTGGAGGTCTACTGACTGATACATTCCTCTACTGGCTATTAACCGATGCTAGCGCGAGATATCAATAATTTAAGGATGAGGCTCACCACAATATGCTATAAGGCAGCCTCAGGAGTAAAAGGGGTCTGAGCGTTCTTTCATTAACAATCTCCATGATCATTTGCCCTTTTACCTGTCCTAGCTCTTGCTACCCCATCGTGTGGCGGGAATCGAGACCTTAATGATAAAATCACTAAGTGGGTTCTGTCTGCGTCTGCGTTATCTTTGGGGGCACAAATCGCAGAGCAAGGCTGGTCTTTGTTGCTCACTGGTGAGAGAAATGTCCGTTCCCGAGGGCCCTGTGATCCCCAGAGCCCCAAACTCTCTTTTGTTGGCAAGCAAAGAGGAAGTTTCTCACCCCCTCCCAACGCCCTATAGGTCATACATAGCTTTCTGCAGCCACTCTTTCCTTTGATGGTTCCATTTGCCTCTGGAAATTGCGTTCCTTCCTCTATTAGAAGTTCCCGGTGGTGCAGTTCCCGTTAGGCTCGAGCCCGAAGGGCAGGTGCAGCAACAGAGCCACAACAGTGTCCTCTTGTGGTGCCAGCTGAAGCTTCGACTACGTCGATTATGTGTTTTAGCTTCGCTTTGCAGAGCGAATTCCCGCAAAAAGCATCCCCGTCCGATAGCAGGCCACAGTACGATCAAAACAACTATGGAGAGAGTCGTTCCTTTTTGACAGCCTCTCTGTGAATCAGAAAAAGTTAGAAACTCCGCTTGTACCATTGGAGTTTTGTCCAGCTGTGGCTTATGCTCATCGATGAAATGTTCTGTCGACAGTTTCCCTTGCTTAAGCTTTCCCAGTTCTGCCACTACCTGCTCCCTTGCCGGTCGTGGAATAAACGCGCATTGCAGCGTACACTTGAAGGCTTCCAGGGTCCAGGTGAGATCCGATGGCTTTGAACCCTTTCTTAGGTGTAGCCGCCGTTGTTGTCAGCTTGTATCTAGTAACGAAATTGCCACTAACAGTTGTAGTTCTTCCAGTGAGTTTGGAAAGCGGGAGTAGGACAGGAGGAGACCTCGGAGCTTCTCGACTGCCTCCGTACCGCTGCGCCCGTAGCATCTGGTTGGCCAGCAGAGGCGGAAGGCCTATTCATGGATTGTCCGTGGTGAGTAAGCATTTCTGCCGGACGGGCTGGAGAAAGGTATGCTGATTCAGCACTGCGAAGCTCCCGAAACGTTATAGCCTCCCCAGCGGAGGTCAGACCGCAATCAACATCCATATTGCCAGAGAAACAACAACTAGGGTCCTGGCGAACATTTTTAAGAGATTCCTTAGTTTATTTTTATGTGCTAAATATGTATACGAAGTACTTTTGTCAATAATCATTGCTGGGCCCCAGGCCGAGTTGCTGTGCGGATGAGAATCGGCCGCGCTGTCCCCTGTGAACAATGCGATGCTAGTAAATCTAACGATGGGCCTGAGCTGCAACGGAATCAACATACTTAGGATGAGAGTTAGAGAACTGTTCCTTAAAGGTACAAGAGATACCGGCCTAGGAGGTTGGTTCACGGTGAGACGGGACGGCCTGAGCTAAGTGGCAACGCACGTTAACGCAACTTGAGCCACAAGGGACACTGAAGTCAAAACAAAGCCTCACTGTTGCATGCACTGACGTGGAAGACCTTTGTTAAAAAACCATACTTGCCGCTGTTTAGCTAGCCTCCCTTCTGCATCGCAGTTCTTGTCTTCTACTAGAGCATGCTAGATTCTGCGGTGCGTAGAGACCACTTAAAGGTATAAGGTTCCAACTGCAAAAACGATTGTCCTATTTTTGCGTAGCTGAATTCGCATAAGAGTCGTCAAGTTTCCTCTATCTCACCAGCTAGCCGTTTACAACTGTTGGGCCAGTCAGAGTGAGCACGGACGACGGCTGCGGAGGAGTAAGCTCCGCTTGGCTCCTATGTCTGTTCCCTGGCGGAGATAGAGCCCATCTTCTCTACATTGGGGTAAGTCTACCTTCTCTACATTGGGGTATCAAACAGTTGTTTAAAAGAAAAAGCCAGAACCCATGATGGTCTTCTTAATCACATAGGAAAATAACACTGTTTCTCCTGTCCGGTGTGTGTACGACACTTGTAGTGCACGGGCACTACAATGGACCTTCGATGTAACCCCTCGAGGCTTAGTAACATGAAAAGGCATAAACAATATAGAATACTTTAGGGTTTAAGACACTTTTAGATAGAAGGGAAGCATAACGGGAACAGAGTGATCGCTAGCCGACACCGGGCATGGGGCCGGAAGCGAGGTTGGTGCTATGACTCTGGCACTGACCCTCGGCCGGGGCCAACGATCAGTTCTATTATTCCGGCTTTTTCTTACCTAACGATAGTATGAAATCAAAGGCATAAGGCTATTTACGGTATACAGTAGTAGTTTAGCGAGAATCATGGATGCAAATAGTTAGATGCAAAGTGTGCACATAGTCAGAATAGCTTAGCGATCATACGTAGTAACAGTGTAGGCCAGCTGTTCACTACAACCCTAGTGCCATCTGCGCCGCTGCCAGCTCAAAACCCAGGCGGCGGCTCCAGAGCCCAAGGAATGCCTCGTCGCTGGTTTGGTTACAAAACGTGGACTTCTTATTCAAATTATTTCTTAGTGAGCATTATTCAGTTTTATTCAGAATTATAAAGCCTCTGTCTATTGTTCCTGTGCAATACTGTAGTGCTTCGTGCTAAAAGCTCCCACAGGGAACATGTCATACGTGTATGGGCATGTACGTGAAGGCAGGAGCAAACGGCATCAATTAAATGTACTTTGAAACTAATATGCATTGTATCTAATATATTCTAGTTTTGATGCTTTTTAAAGGGCGGCTAGTGCAGGAACGACCAAGAAAAAGACAACAAAAACAGGGCCGTGTATGCTGCCCCGTAGGGCTCGGAAGTTGACTGCGGGAGTCGACTGCAATTTCCTCTGTATAGCAGAGGAGAAAAAATATTAAACTATATTGTTTGATATATAATGAAATTAACGGATTATGACTCTTTCCACATGTGCAAATCAGCAAACAGCGCAGTGGTGTTGGCACCGCCAATCCAATGGAGCGTCGATATACCACGATGAGCTGCCTGGAAACCCGAAGTTGAAAATCTGAATGACGAACAAGGCTGGAACTCACATGAAGTTTTCGCGTTTTAAAGTATTAGACAAGGGTGAGTTGTGCTGCTGCTGCCGCCTGAGCAATGCGATGGACCGTCGGTCAGCTCTATGGGCGCTAGCGCTTGCGGCTTGCAGAATGACGCGTCACTCCATCACAGGCGGAACAGATTCTTTGTTTTTAATATTGAAAAGATGAAAAAATTTTTTAATAAAGCAGGAATCATTCCGGTATGGGCTGCTGCTCTTCTCCTGTCGGCTGCGACCATCACAAGCGCCTTCAGGGCGCCTGCCGGCGCCTGGCGGGCGCAGCAGGAGCAGCAGCAGCAGGCCGTCCTAGGCGCCTACCCTAAATATGAGAAAGAGAATAGTTCAAATCTGCTAGACTTCATCTCCGCCTTACAGGTCGCTTCCGCGAGTGAGAAGCAATCAGAAGAAGACGAGCCGGCAGAAGGATCTGCAACAGAAGCCACTGGTTCTCAGGGGGAGAAAGGAAATAACACAGAGACAGAGGGCAGCAGCACAACAGCAGAAGGAACCGAAGAACACAAGCATGAAGAATCTGCGCATCACGAAGAGGGCGGCAGCAAGGCAGAAGAGCCATCTGCCAAGGAGTCCCGCGCTGCTGCCGCAGCGTCGTCGCATGCAGCTGGGGAGACAGAGACAGCCAAGAGCGCCACGTCAGAAGAAGAAAAGGAAGGGGTTCCTCACCCCGCTACTACTACATCGGGAAAAGAATCAGCAGCAGAGTCTGCTGCTGCACCGGGCGCAGCAACTGCCGCAGAAACGGCAGCGCAGCCCGTTCATGAGCACAAGGCAGAAGCAGCACCAGCAGCCGAGACTGCTGCAGAAGCCGCACATCCTGAAAAGGCTTCCGAAGTCGCTAAGCCAGAGCACAAAGAAGAAGCTGGGAGAGTAGCAGGTGGTACCCCCGCCGTTGCTGCTGCTGCTCCGTCGGCAGACAAGTTCGTGATGCAGATGAACTTCAGACCGTCCTTGGTAATAGGCAGGGCAGAAGCAGACAGGACAGAGCGGCATGTCGTGAAAGACACGGATGGGATGTCTTGGTTCGAAGTCCTTGGCCCCAAAACCCTCACTGTACTTAACTTGAAACCAGTGCAGGGAGAAGAACTCCTTCATTCAGTAGCCGCCACCACAATGCACTCTTGAAACGGCAGCTCTCCATGCGTATCTGCATGCATGTTTGCATGCATCCACATGTTTATACGGATGTGCACGCGTCTACCAACAGATATACGGTGCATATATGAATTCTTCAGCTTTTGCCCCTCAAAAGGACTTTCAAATCCGCGCGAACACTCCAGCGAGGTGTCTGGCCTGCGCTTGGATTTGCAGATACAGACCCTTCATCTCGGGCGTACAGGAGACTCCCCATGGAGTATATGTATGCACGGAAAGTAATAATCCATCGAATTGCATTTTTCACTTGCACAAGTTTGTGCCTTTTGGCTGCTGCCGACATTCCTTTCTCCAAAAGAAAGTAAAGAGCAAAGTAAAATATGTTGAATTTATACTTATCTTCTGCTGCTACTTTAGGGCGGAGGCTGTTGTGTATCGCTGCCAATCGAGGCGGGAGCAGCAACATCAGCAGCCGCAACAGCAACAGGAGCAGCACTGCGCAGTTGCAGGCAAGGAAACGATAGCCTTAAACAGCATAACAAGAGGGAGTTTTCCTCCCTCTATATGTTTAGGGCTTAAGAGAGCTCTAGAAGCAACAGTAGCAAAACCTGTCGTTAGCCCAATGAGGGAGGGGGCACGAGCATGTGCATGCAAGCCCCAGACTGGGCGCCCGCTAGACAGTGGAAGGGACCGGTAAGAAAGCAGGAAGGAAATAAGGCAAAAACTGCCTTGTGGGTTTTCGAGACAGAAACAACAAGGCAAAAGCGGATAAGCGCGCACGGCCAAAAGAAAACGAACATAAAACGCACTGTAACGGAGGAACGAACTCAACCTTGAAAGCGTTGCCTCGTTCGGGTCGAGTGTAGAGGCGGAGGTACCATTCGCTCTGCCTTTGCTTGAGATTATCTGTCTGCTTGCGCTTGTTTGTCCTCGTTGGCTTCCGCCTTCGTTTCATGCTCATCCCTCGGCATTTGCTGGAATATGTTTTCTGGTCTCTGTCCGTTTTTCTGTGTATTTGTCTGTCTGTGTGCTTGTTTGTGTGTGTCTTTGCTGGCCTTTCCCTCTTCCTCAACACCTATTTGTTGCCGTGGCTGCCTCTGCCTCCCATTCAAATTCACATATCTGCAGTGTTGTTCATGTGCGCCTCCTGCGCTTCCCACTTGCGCCGGTTTATCGCCTGTGCATACATCACAAAAAGCAGCTCGCCGCAGCTAGGCAAAGTGTTCAACTGTACACAGACTCACAGCAGAACAAAACATCCAGCGCACTGTTCCACCATGCCCTCGACAACCAGCCTCTCACAAGCAATCCTTCGGGCCGCCCCGGCCGGTCAGCTAGCTAGCTAGCAACGCGCTGGGTACTTCGCTGCCTTGAGGCTGTGCCTTGGCGGGTTTAGGGCAACATTGCGGTGAATTCAACTGCGCGATTGCGGTGTGCACTGTGCTTTTTTGCTCCTCTTTAACCCGCTCTCTACACAGCTAGCTATGTACCCGCTTGGCCAACTAGCTAGATGACTTGCTACCTTTGCATACCTTCAAACGCTCCTCCTCGAACCCGTTGCCGCGAACAATTCCATCCCAGCGGTACCCTGGCTTAATGCCAAAACGGTTGGGCGGGGCGTCATGGGGACATGTGGGACGTTCTGCAGACACAACGCAACTCACTAAGCTGGCTAGCTAGCTAGTTAGCCAAGAGGGGGCCTGGTAGCCAGCAGCACAGTGCAGGACTGGCAAGGCCCTCCCACTCCATGGACCAAGGACCTAGTGGTGGGGACAATGGTCACCAACAGCAGCTCTCGAAGGTGAATTTGCTTCATGTATTGTATGTTTGACAGAATTCAACTGCGGCGCTTCCCCCCATTTAACGGCAAGTGAAAGAACAAGCTCCACGGCAACACTGAGGGGCACGAGCTTTGGCCAGGATGTGTTGTGGTGCGTAGAGAGGTTTGCCTGTTTTATTGTTGCTTTGGGCGTCGTTTTGCTGTTCCTGTCGGTGCTTCCGGAAAGAGGGGGCCCTGGCTAGGGGGTCATCCCACCGGTCTCGTGCCCGCAGCTCCGCGTCAGCTTCCTCGTCAATCTCATACCTAAAGGGACAACAGAGAAAAAGCAACAGCACCAACAGGCTAAGGCAGCGCCCCACAGGGTTTCAGTGGAATGCCAAAGAAGAAGGGATATTCGACGCACAAACAACAAAGCGTCAAACGATGTATAAGGTAGACGACGCGGATCTTTCGCTGTTTTCCTTGTCTCGCTGTTTTTGCTTGCGTTGTTGGGGCTGCTGTTGTTGTTGTTATCATTGTTACCTTTTTCCTTTTCCCTTTTACTGTTTTATTATTGGGTATGTATAGAGGCAGCAACTTCAAGTGGGGTAGTAGCCAGGTAAACGTTTTCTCCGGGAAGCAACCCTACACAAGCTTGTGATTTTATATAGTGAATAATATATCGTGCATACTTATTTGGATCTATATTAGACAGCCTATACTATACGAGCTATACAATATATACTGTGTCTCTATTCATATGGATATGCAATGTTGTTAACATCAAGTACTAAGTAACGCATACAACGCATCCTACACATAGCCTCCTCACCTAGCAAACGGTTGTTTGGCTACTCTTTCCTCTGCCCTTTGTTTTGCCTCTCTGTCTTCCTTCTGCTTCAGTCCTCCGCCCCACTCCAAAACCTGCAGTACAAAGGACATAGAACATGAGGCAAAGCCAATTTCAACGAACAAACGAACAGAAACAACACAAGTCTGCAACTTGATGCAGAGGGAGACACTGCGGGTACACCGCAGGAGACCTACCGGCGCCGGCCCCCTTTCCCGTGGTCTTTTTCTCCCTTTTGCCCCCTGTGAAGAAGCAGCAGCAAATACATTTTGCAAGGCGTACACAACCGGGGGAGAAAACTACTCCGCCACGCCCATGGGGAGCTCACGTGAACCCTAAACCCTGGAGTCTAAACCGTAGAGCACCTCGAGAGCAAGCCATTCTTCTTCAGAGATAATCCTTCCCTCTCTGTCTCGAAACACAACTCGACTCGTAGGAGGCCTGCTATCCTCCTCAGACCTGATAAACAACGCATTGAAAACGAACCCTAGACTATAGACCTTCAACACTAGCCCTAAACCCTGTACCTCGGGGGAAACGAGCGCTCCCGGGAAGGGCATGTAAACTGTAGGTCTGCATCTCGGGGCACTGGGAGCTCGGTGCACTATGGGTTTCAAACGAAGCAAGCACTCTTGTAAGCAAATCTACTGAAAGGCCTACTCTTGCCTGGCCTCTCCTGTATTTCCTTCCGTGCGAATTGGACTGCGGCTGAGAGGAGAGAGGTCTCTGTCTTCTTCTGGGTTTGTCCCTTTTCGCGAACGCTCCCCACCAGGAGCGTTTATGCCCGGAGACGAATCCCCTTCGCGGCCCCTGGAGGCCTCTGCCCGTCGACTGAACTCGGGGGGCCCATGGGCCCTCCTTGGGGGGGAGATGTCTTTGTCTCTGTCAGCGCCTACTCTCATTCTTGGGGGAGATATATCTCTGTCTTTGTCTGTGCGTGCCCTTCTTCTTGGGGGAGACAAGTCCTTGCTTGCTGGGTCTGCTTTTCGCGGAGGGGAGATATCTTTGTGTGCTCCTCTCCTCGGCGGTGATATGTCTCTGCCCCTGTCTGTGTCGGCTCTTCTTCTTGGAGGGGAGATATCTCTGTCTGCGCCTGCTTTCCTCCTTGGGGGGGAGATGTCTCTGTTTGTGTCTGCTCTTCTTCTTGGCGGGGAGATGTCTCTGCCTGCATCTGTTCTTGGTTCTTCGTCTCGAGCTAGCCCCCTTCTTTCGCGATTGTCATAAGGACAAGCAGCAGACAAATGGGGGGGCGCGCCCACGCGCACAGGCGCCTCCAGCGCGAAGGCTTCCTTCCAGCTGCTATCCTCCGGCTCAGGCGAGGGAGGCTCGGAGGCCCCTTCAGGGGGCCCCTTGAGGGTGCCCCCGCGGGCACTCCGGGGACTCTTTAGGCCACTGAGATGGGCAGCCTGCATCCTGTGCTGCTGAAGGTCGTCTTCATCTTCTTCTTTTTCCTCTCTGGCGATGAGTTCACTGATTTTTGCTTTCTCTGCTTCACTGAGCTCTAGGGCCTGTCCGTCCTCCCCTACAACCCGCACCTCCTCTTCATCCGATTCCAGCAGTTCTTCATTCCTTAGCCCTTCTGCATTTTCATCCCTGAACAAATACCTCGCGCCGTCCTCTGCTTGACGCAACACTGTAAACAGCGTCTTCCTCCCACGGCCCCCTGGGGCCCCCGGGCGGCCCCCCTTCCTTGACGTCGGGAGTAAGTCAAGCTCACCATCATCCCCTAGACGTAGCCCCCCTTTAGCCCCCGTCAGGGTCCCCTGGGGTTTGCGGGGTCCCCTGAGGTATTTCTTGAGGTAGTCAGCTTTGCTGGCCATGGGAAGGGGAGGCGCGCACGCATGCGGGGTGGAGGACTGACAATAGCTGCTAGCCACTAAAAAGTTGCCTTGGCCTTTTCAAATAGAGGATTTCGTTCCTTTAATTCTGCCGGAGAGGAAGCGGGTGAAGCTGACGACAGAAAACGGCATGCAGTGGAGACGGGGGCAGCGGCGAGCCGCTCCGGTTCATCTTCCGGCTTTCTTCTTCTGTTCTCTTGTTTAGAACCCTTAATATTTTGTTTCATAGCAACGGAAGGTTTGTTGTTATTTGCTCCATCACTAGCCTTCATGACACTGCATTAGTGAGTGCACACACATTTCTATGTGGGCATACGACCGCGTGATCGGACCGCAGACACACGCCGCCTGTCTGTTCTTCTTCTGGGAAATGTATCCGCACCTGTCACATTCTTTTGGTCGAATGAGTGCGGTTATTGCTTGTTTTGTTGCATAACACAGGAAGGTCTCGGTTCCCCCCTCAGTGAAACGCTCAGCCATTCCCTGGGCCCCGCGTGATCTGTCTATCTCCCCTTCAACGGTCTTCTCCCTCCGTTTGCCCTGTTTTCCTCTCGCTGTTTCTTTCCCTCCTCCTCTCCCATCACTTCATCACTTCGCTCCTACGGCGTCCTTGGACATCTTCAGATGAGGGGCCCCGCCCGCCCCGGCCAGCTCAGGGCCCCCCTCAGCCCGCGCCCCGCCCACACCTCAAAAGAGCGTAGCTACAGCGTGTTTGAAATCGACAGAAGTACCAGCAGCAGCAACAGCAGCAGTAGCAGCTGCTGCGGCTTCGATGGAACGGGAGCAGGATGGAAGGGGCCTGAAGATGAGTTGTCGGGTGATCTGCCTCCGGGGTTCGCGTGCAATTTCTTAACACGTTTGATTCGTGTAAAGGCTCTGTGGGTGCGTTGGTTCGATAATTTGGTCTCTTCTGTCTGCTGCCTGCCGCGTTCACTGCATGCATTTAGCAGTGGCAGATGCGCTAATCAACTCCGCAGTGTACCCCTCAAGGTTGGGATCGCTGCTTTTCTTTTTGTGCTGCTGGCAGTGCGTCTTTGGCTGCTGAGAGAGAGACATCGAAAGGTTTCGGGTGCCGCCTTGGGGGCCGGAGTTGGGCATGATCGCGCGGCTCCGAGGTCTGCACGGGATCGTGCGAGAGGCGGTTCGTTGTTGTCGCGACTGGCATATTTTTGGAGGCATTGGGGTTGGGAGAGGGCTGCTGCTGCAGCTGAAGAGCCCTTCTCTCGGGTGCTCGAGCTGGTGGGTGGAAGCGCTGTCAAGGAAGTGCACTTCGGGCCAGGGGCGCGTGTGCTTCTGGAACTGAAAGACAAGAGACGCGTTGTTTCATCTCTTGTGCCGGGATCAGAAACGGCGTTTTTCCACGCCGTTTCCACGAGAGTCCCGCGCTTCAAAGCGGTGCAAAGGGGTTTGCTGCCTGCTGCTGCTTCGTTTGCTGCGCCTCTGCTGCTTATGGTGGTTTGGTTCCGCCTACTTCGGGGGCTGCTGCTGCCACTGCAGCAGCAAACGCGCGACACCGGGACGGAACGAGAAGCGGCCGGGGCCCCTCCTAAGACACGATTTCACGACATTGTGTCTCGTCAGAAGGAAGAGTTGCAGGAGATCGTGATGCTGCTGAATGGCCAACAGGAACTGTACAACGAGATGGGGGCGCGACTGCCTCGGGGGGTGTTGTTAGTGGGCCCGGCGGGCACAGGGAAAACCTTGTTAGCAAGAGCAGTTGCAGGGGAAACGCATGCTTCTTTTCTCTCTGCTGCTGCTTCGGAGTTTACAGATGTCTTTGTAGGCCAAGGCGCTCGTCGGGTGCGGGAGTTGTTTCGAGACGCGCGGCAGAGGGCGCCTTGCGTGGTATTCATAGACGAACTGGACGCTTTGGGCTCACGCAGCGGCTCCCCTTCTCTCCCTGAAGGGGCACAAGCTGCAAACCAAGAATACGTTCAGACAATCAATCAGCTTCTGGCGGAGATAGACGGCGTGATGGGCGCAGCAGCAGGAGTAGTTGTCATCGCCGCCACAAACCGTATCGAAGCCATCGATCCTGCGCTGCTGCGGTCAGGGCGTTTCGACCGCCTCGTCCACTTAAAGCTCCCAGATGAAGGAGAACGCCTCGAGATTCTCCAGCTGCACGCGGCCCTCAAGAAAGTAAAACTCAGCAACGAAGCACAAGGGCACCTGAAGCACCTTGCTGCTGCGTCCGAAGGACTAAGCGGCGCGGACCTTGAAAATCTCCTGAATGAGAGTGTCTTTAAAGCCGTACGCAGAGGCAAAACCCAAGTCGATGAAGACGCCCTTAATGACGCCCTGCTGACCCTCTTGCAGCGCACACAACCAACTGGACCTTCTAACGCACGCATCGTATTCAACAGCATTTTTAAACCATGATTGTAGCCTCCGATTTTAACACCTTCAAAACTCCTATTTTTTAGCCAGTCATCTTAATACTTCCGCCCAAAGGCTCCCCTTAAAGCCTCCATTATTTTATTCTCTCTTTAGCCCTCCACGCTTGTGCATATACTTTCCTTGCAAGCAGGCTGGCTCCTGAGGGCCACGTCCGTGCATACCAAGTCCCTACAGTCGTGGCGCATGCAGTAAAGCGGTATTGATCGTGCTTGCATGCGGAGTTAGCTTGCAGCCCTAGTTGCCGCAATGTGCGTTTGTTCTCACCAGCCCCAGGCCCTTGGGCCGGTGTGTGCAGGATGATTTGAGACTGGAAGGAAGGTCAGTTGTTTTAGGGCACTTTTCTCTTGAGTATTTGCATCCGTTTCCCGTGGCGATGCTCCTCAGGTAATGCAGGTCACCGTTGCAGCAGTCGGCAGCACGGCTCTATTCGCCAGGGGGGGCGCACCGGCCGAACTGTAACGGCATGTCAGTATCGATTTCTCGGGGCCCATGGCGGATTGATGGTTCTGTAGATGTGCTACGGATTTGTATTCCTCCAGAAGGTGCACGAGGCGTTGCTTGCCACAACTGCGGCGTGCTCTGCAGCTGCTAGGTCGGAAGCAGTGGTTCATGGCAGCACAGAAGTGCTCGCCTTTCATGCCAGCAATTATCTGCTCAGGCTTTCGTGCCTCTGTGGAGAGACTCGAAGCAGGGCCGGTGCAGATAGTGGCCATTCGCAGGTGGCCCTTACCCTTGTACAATCGCCGTAATCCAAGGATGGTCGTGAGCTTCAATAGAACCAACATACTTACGATGAAAGTCCACAAACCGTTCCTGAACAGCAGGCGACTTCCCATCCCCCAAGACCGCTTGAGCACATATGCCAAAACGTATAGGGCTGGTGCGAGCTTAAACGGCATGAGATGGGTTGCAACAGACGTACAGCAACTAGTGCTGCAAGGCAGAAGCCTTATCGGTGCGTGTACTAAGACTGTAGTGAACCAACAAACATGTGCCTGGCAGTCCATAGTTACTCTGCGAGTGGGAACTGTTGATAGCAACCAAACGGAGATGATCCCTGCGAGTAGTTGGAAAAGAGAGACAGGAAACTCCTTGTAGGAAGTGGTGAAGGTCACGCCCAGTACCCTTGAGTCACCCCGCGCTCAGCTGCGCTGCAAATGCCAGCGGGTGTAATCGCCTCCGGCGCTATGAGGAGGGCCAGCAGATGCTCCTGAGGGACTGTTGCCAATAAACGGCCATCCTAGTCCCACAACCAGCGTCGTTCGTTTGGCTATTTAACGTAGTATCCCCGTATTCTGAGTGCTCTGTCCACTCATACAAGCGCGTCCAGGATCTCAATCTTGGAGAGTCATTCCCTGGCTGAATGATGCTACTGCCACTTGTATTAAGAGTAAGAAAGAACTACGGTGGTCCTTTTAACATTTTAAAAAGCCAATGCCAGTGGCAGGGTGGCACGTTTACGTTGACGATAGCTCGATACTGTAGTCCAGAGCACTATTACGGGGGAGAACAGCAACGGGCCCTCCCAAACGCACCGCAAGTTTCTTTGGCTTATCCCCCGGGGCCCGAACTCTCGTTCCTGCTCCCGCTCTAGCCCCCCAACCCCCTATATCGCTTCTGCTGTATCTGCCTGCCCACCTGTTACCACTACTTCGGAAACGATGCCACCGACACCCGCTGACCTCTTTCTCCCCAAGCCTGGACTTCTGTCATCTCCAAGTCCCCCCTTTTCCGTGAACCTCCGTTTGTGACGGCACAACGGTGTGGGAAAAGCATCCGCTACAAAATCCTCAACTGCCGAATCTTTTTTCTAGCACCCCATTCCTGTGCATTTGTATCCACGACACGTGGAAAATCTGTGTTCCCCAGTTTCCTGAGTTCCTCACAAATGTACTGAATACACGCCCTGATCACGTGACCGCTAGAAGTAGAGGCAAGAAAAAGGATGGCTATTCCTTCGCGACTCAGCTAGTTAAACTTCTCCACTTCATTCTCACGAATGCGGCGCTTACCTAAGTAAATAATAAGTAAAGCTTAATAAATAATTAAATGGATGGAAACAAACCTGGAGGAAAAAAGATTAATACAATCTCATTTCAGTAGACCAACAACGAAAGTAAAAAATATACTCTTACAATATCACGCGAACAACTCATCTAGTACTAGTAAAAAAATTAATGTAGCTTTGTGTAGGAAAATAACCGCATAATTAGAATTAGTTACACATGGAGCAGAAAGAAAAAACAATGCCAGGGGCATCACTAGCGGATAAGGAATGTGGCACTGGTGACGAAGAGAGCCTTCGGAAAGTCTTAGCGGAGCTGGTGGAAAACGGGTTTCCGCCAAGACTCTCGAGAACGGACCCCTCTCTTACCAGTGGGCGACAAATACTAGCGTTGCTCTGCGACTTGTGCTCCCAACGACAACACAAACGCAGACAGAGCTCACTTAGTGATTTTATCGTTGAGGTCCTGATTCCCCTCACGCGATGGTGTAGCAAGAACTACCACAAAAAAAGGGACCGCAGGAAATGAAGATTGTTGATGAAAGAACGTTCAGTCCCTCCGTAGTCCTGAGCTTGCCTTATAGCATATTGTGATGAACCTCAACCTCAAAGTAGTAATATATCACTCTAGCACAGGATAATAGCCAGTACAGAAATGTATCTGTCAATGGGCCACCATGGTTGGTCCCCACTGCAACGTCCTGACATTCTTTCCTTATCTGTTTGCTTCCGGCTGACTATTACTGAGGTTGATGATGTTACCGATGCATCGTTATTCAGTAAAATAAGTTGACCCAAAACTTCAAAATAGTTGCATAGTTCGTTATTGGGAAAAAGGATAGTTCTACTGTTCCCACATGCCTTGGCACAGCGGCCCCACGTGCTGGGGCTGGGGCTGGGAAGGGGGCAGTCCACCGTGTGATGCCACTTCTTTTTGTACCTGCAAGGATATTCTCACTTACGGTCCAACCCAGTACATCTTAATGCTTATAAACTACGAAATTCATTGAAAAGTTACTTAGCAAGTGCCAACCCACATGTCCCTACATGGTAACACACTTCCTATGAACATAATGAACACGGCAAATTGTGAGGTTAGCATTGCTTGCAGTGATTGTAGTGAATGTTCACAACAGAAGGTCTACAACTGTTATTGGCACATTCTGTGTAGAAGGGGGCTCACGGCAATGGCGGCTGCGTGTGAGCGACTTTCCGGTGTTCTGAGCACATCTGAACTATGGAAGCCTACGGTACAGGTTAATTTCTAGTCGACAAGGAATAGAAAAAGGTTTATAGCTGTACCCGCCACCAGTCGGCGAATTCCCCAAACAGAAAACTGAGTGAGCACAGCGAGGGGCGCTTGGGCAGTATATAAGGTCATATAATTTGACCTTGCGGACGCATGCAAAGGGCAGGGAAAGTGGAGAAGCGGAACACCGAGCATCGCCGCCAGGGGAGCAAACAAAGGGATCAGGGAAACGCTGGCGGGTCCACTAACTGTGGTGCACTGATAAGGCCGAAAGAGCTGACTACGGCATCTGCAGTATCTGCAGTTTATCCTCGAGTCAACTCTGTGCATATGAATGTTCGCCTTGGTCATCAGCAGCTGCTGGCGCTACTTGTTACCCGCTGCTTAGTGGACCTGAAATCGGAACCCAGGGCCGCGCAACGAGGGAGAAGCCAACTGTCTATTCGTTCGCTCAGTCTCTATGACCACCCTTCGCGGACGGCAAGCAGGGCACGCAAGTCAGCAAGCCAATGCGGTTAAAATATGATCCTAAATACCAGATGGGTTTTATTAGCATGATACGAGGCTGCTGTATTGGGCCTGCTCGCCGCAACATAGTTCTAGGCATGCGCTTACAGACCGAGTGCAGGGCGCACATGCTCCCCCCCGATGACAGGATCGGGGAGTATGTACAAGGAGCCGATGAGAGATTGCACATCTCAGCTCTTCCACCTCCATTTTCACCTTCTACGGCAAGCAAATTGAAAACAGAGACCTACCGGGAAAGGAGTGAGGAGCTCCTACGTTGTGCAGAAGCGTTGCCAGAAACGACACAGAAACGTAAGCATTCGTGGCAGCCTTACGGATACGGCGTTTCGAGGGGGATTCTATCAATTCAACAGCCGAAGAACAGCAGTAGCGGGCACAGCTGAAGGAAGAGTTTTCATGTTTATTATATAAGGAGGAGCTGCTAGAAGCTTAGTCGCACGCTGCACACCCATTGCGCCGCGCTGACATCAGTCCATAAGCAAAACCAAGCTTTGTCTCAATGTAACTGAGACCCCCATATCTTGGTAGAAAATCTGAGAGGCAAGGAGGAGAGCGGTTACGAAAAAGGCGCGGTTGAGTTTACAAGTAGTGCTTTTGGACGTAGTTCCATCTTGACAAAGGAACAGGACGGTTTGTGGTCCTGATGCGACATTTTCAACCCCATTAACAGCATCACGGTAAACGAAAATGTTCCCATTCATGGAAATGACGAATATCTTGATAGCCTGCAGGCTTCAGCAACACGTTCATCATCTTGCGTCGATAGTGCGTGTTTGCACATCCCATTCAACCCGGCGACATGCACACGACTGAGCTCCAAATTATGGTACACGTGCACACCTTTTGAGTTCGTAAATACACCTACCGAACTGCAACGACAGGTCAATCACTATTTCGCGGGATTGATAGATGAGAGTTGGATGATAATGTACCTGGATGATGCGTTGTGTTCAACTGGAATATGCGGGGGCACTTGCATCATTTGCAGCGTGGTCTGCAAATGCCAAGCAACAAGTATTGGTTCTTAAAAGCACAGAAATGTTTGTTTTCCATGCAAGCAATACGTCTCCTGAGGTCGTGTGTCTTGGCAGCCGGAGTGAGACCAGATCAGGGAATGATTGGGGCGATTTGGGAGTGAGCAGGTCTCCTGCACACTCGCACGGAGATGCACAAGCTCCTCGCTCCTGCATCGTACTACCGTAACATCGTCCCTGCATTCGCTCAGAATGCCACCCCTAACGGATCTACTTTAGGAGGACAAACAACTTACTTGGAAGGAGACGTAAGACAAAATCCAGTACTCCCTCTCCCTGATTTCGGCAAGCCTTCCTTCCTGACCAACGATGCCAGCGGCACAGCAATGCGGGTGATGCTCTCTCAGCAGGCCGATGAGTCGAAAACGCACCAAATAATTTTT
>HG711034.1:18380-37039 GCA_000499725.1 Eimeria brunetti
TAAGATCCAGAAGGAGGAACAGTGCGCGTGGGGGATTCCTCCGCAGGCGCAAGCAACGATAAGGGTCCCCTCCGCGCATGGAGGCGTCAGGTTCGTTGACTTCGCGTGAGCTTACCCTGCGCAAGTAGGAGCATGGGGGAGGCATGGACGTTTGTAAAAACGCAGATAGGGTTTACAAGAAAGCTGAAGTGGTTTATTCAATGAAAGGCACCGTTCGCCTTGGTTAGCTGCTATCCCACAGGATTCTATGAGAAATTTGGGCCAAGGACTGTGTGCTTCTGTGCATGAGCTCCTCTTGCAGATTTCAAGACTGTGGCACTGAAACACACATTCGGTGATATTGCCTGCTCACCCAATACCACTTCACCGTCAAGCCTATCAAGGGAATCATCAACGTGGTCGTTAATGCACTCTCCCGAAGCTCTGGATCAGACGTAGCCTTCTGGGGCCACTCTTGCCTTTGAGGATTCTATTCGCCTCTGAAAACTGCGTCTCTTCCTTAATTAGAAGCTCCTGGAGCTGCGGCTCCCGTTGGGCTCGACACCGGAGGGCGCGTGCAGCAGGAGATCGGCGGCGGTGCCCTCTTGTGGTGCCGGCCAAAGCGTCGACTACGTCGATTATGCGTTTTAGCTTCGCTTCGCAGACCAAATGCTCCCCAAAAGCATCCCCGTGCGATAGCAGGCCATAGTAGGATCGACACAACTATGGAGCGAGTCGGACGATCCTTTTTGTAGTGAACAGCGGGCTCTACGGTTGTTACGTGTGTGCCGTATGTAAACCAACTGGGTTCAACCTCTACATCTATGCTCTAACAGAGTGTATCTGTTCTATTTTGACCCAAATAATCACCATCTTAAAAAGATATTCAAGTTCAGGTACGTTGAAAGGGAAAGCCCCAGAAAGTATTAATCTCCCTTGACTCTGCAGTTATTCCTAGCTTAGTTTGCTTAGGTTTCTCTCTAAAATAATATAACTTGCCTCTATAAGCAGTGCATTCGTTCTCTTACAGCTAAGCTAAGTAGGTCTGTGAATGTTCCACTTTGAGCTCCATTGTAGTGCCCGGGCACTACGCTTTTTGGCAGCCCCGCTCTAAATCAAATTGGTAGAAGCTCCGCTTACGCCATTACTCTCTTGTCAAGCAGTGGCTTATACTTATCGATGAAACTTTCTGTTGACAGTTTCCCTTGCTTAAGTTTTCCAAGTTCCACCACTACCTGCTTCCTTGCCGATCGTGGAATCAACGCGCAGCAGAGAGCACACTTGAAGGCTTCCAAGGCCCAGGGAGGATCCGGAGGCGTTGAACCCTTTCTTAGGTGTAGCCGCCTTTGTTGTCAGCTCCAGCCTAGTGACGAAATCGCCACTAACAGTTGTAGGTCTTCCGATGAGTTCTGAAGGCGGGAGTAAGACAGGAGGAGACCTCGGAGCTTCTCCACTGCCTCCGTACCGCCGCGCCCGTAGCATCTGGTTGGCCAGCAGACGCGGAAGGACTATTCGTGGATTGTTAGTGGTGGGGAAGCACTTCTGCTGACCGGGCTGGAGAACGCGATATTGATTCAGCACCGCGAAGCTCCCGAAACTTCGCTGCCACCCCGACAGAGGGCAGACCGTGATCAATATACGTTTTGGCAGGGAAACAACTAGGGTTCTGATGACCATTTTTAAGGGAGCCCTTAATTTATTTTTATGTTCTATGTATGTATACGAAGCACTTTTGTCAACAATTTTTGCTGGGCTCGAGGCCGAATTTCTGTGCTGACGAGAATCGTCGGCCGCACTTGCCCTACTAAACCATGCAGTTCTACTGTGTAATGAGGGCCCTTGACTCTTTCCAAGGATCGCTGTTAGCTGCAAAAGAGTCAACTTACATAGCAGGCGAGTTACCTGACGGCTTCCAAAGGGAACCTTACATCCCATCCCGCCCCGTGCCCTTCTGGCATACCGGCATAAGTGACTGCGGCCGGTGTGGGGACGCCTGCGATGCGTTGGAGCGCACCTTGCCTCAACTACTGGCACAAGGGACACTAATGAACAGCCACAGCTGAGCTCCATTGTAGCATGCACTGACATGGCAAACCTTTGCTAAATACTTGCTAGGCCCTAGGTAGCAAACATTGTGTCCGCGAGTAAAAGTGCGTGCTCCCACTTGCTCAGAGCACGCCATAGCACCACCAGCAAGTGCACCTGTAGCCCTTCTTTTAGTCTGCCTCAAGTTTAGAAGGGCTACAAGGCACGCGAAGATGTGCGCTATTTGTCGGAGAGGGGGAAGCAGAAGTCGCACACTGGCCAAAGTCACGGTATGTGCTCCTGCTTCCGCTCAGAAGCTAGCTACAGAGGGCCTAGTACGTGTTCAGCACTGGTATACCATGTTAGTTCATGTAACTATGGGCATTCGTTGTGAATGAATGTCAATCTGCTTTGGAGCAATACTTCGGTACGGCGCGTCCCAACCCATCGGGCCGCCTCACATCGCGGCGGACCCGGGCTCAAGCCGACGTTCCTGGGGCTCGATGGGAGGTCAGCTACTTTTAAATAGCCGTATTTGAGTTCTCATCTTAAATATGGGGACTTCACTCCAGCTCATTGCGGCCCTCGGACAAGTTCGACGACTCGTTACATCAGATCTGTCGAAGAGGAAAGACAGACCGTGCGTCTCCATTAAAACACTATCCCGATGAGCTGTTGTTCCTCCAGTCTATAGAGTAAACTCGATGAGCAGGTGCAGATATGTGAGCAGACAACGGGAGAAAAGTAACTGCGGAAGCCGGAACATCAACTGGTGGGGGGAGGACAACTACGACAGTGGGTGTCGTACCTGTAGCACGACGAACCTGCGCACGCGGGGCCGGGATGCGAAATGTCTGGGTATTTGCTGAGTGCATCAAAATGTATGTAATATTAAGCTTAAAACAAATTGGGACAAAGGAGAAGAAAAAACATAAGGCGGTAGCTTACAGCTTCTGCGTCGATGTAGTTGCCCGCAGTGCCGCGAGCGACGATCAAGCAAAGCATAGCCCAGAGGACGTGTTTAAGCATGCAGGATCGGGGACGCAGGGGGTTGGAGACGAACTACGTGTGAAAACAAAATTCCTATGGCTCGTCCGTAGACATTGCTGCTTTTTTAATGTAGAAACTACAGTATGCAGGTTTTCTCTCTTCATGCTTGCGCGCCCCGTATTGGACCTCGAGTTCCGCCGCTGTGGCGCCATGCTCTCCGCTCCTCGAGTGAGCTTTCGAAAACTTGCTGAATTTTTCTTTTAAAACCATAGCTGGTGGGGTTTTAACGCGTTATAGGCTTTCCAGCTCGGACGATGGGGAAGGACGATTACGCAGCTCCCCACCTTGCCGCTGAGGAAGACGGGGTGGCCAACGGCGAGCAACGGAAGGGCGGACAAAATCGGACGCAAAATGGAATGCAAACTCCAGACTTCGCGCGCCTGAAACGCACAGGGAGGACTCCTCTTTCGCTCGTGTTCACTGCTGCAGCAACAGCCCTCGCGTGCACTGCTGTTGCTTATATGGTCGTATCATGCGCTCTCATATTTGGTTGCCTCTCCTCTTCCTCGAAGCCCATGCGTTTGCTTGTGGATAGTCAGGGAGATGTTTGTGCACCGGTATGCAGAAATATTTTTAGTGATGGCGTTAAAGGCTTCGCCGCTGCATGAGACGTTCACACGACTGTATTGGGGACGGATGTCTGGATATGTATAGCAGCAACAGTCCAACGAAACACAATGTAGTAGGAGAAACAGTGCTGTGTGCACTTATAGCACAGACAAATTGCGGAGTTTGGGTAAATCGGCGTTGTAGTGGGAGGAGAGGAAGGGGTTTGCGGTTGAACAGGGTTTCGGCTGTCCCGTCTGTCCCATTCACTTAATTTAGTCACTCTCGTTACTCCACTCCCATTAATTGGAACCTTAAGAGGTCGCTAACAGTAGACGCGGATCTAGGCCCTAAGATGCAGCCGCTGCCTGCAGCGCAGAGCATGCAGGTAACGAGGGCTGGGGTGTTTGTCCTTTTGATTGGACATTCCGCTGTTTGAACTGGGTTTGTGTGTTATCCTTGTAGCAGGAGGGAGCAGGAACAGAAAGCCCCGCAGAACAGGAGGGAGGGAGCCCCGCTCTGCCGTTGCCTGAGACAGTTGGGGGAGGGGGACAAGAGGCGGGGGAACTGCCAGGGGTCCGGCCGTCTAGCCTCTTTTGTTTTTTCCGTTTAGTCATCTCCATTAAGCTTGTCCCCTCAGAATAATTTTGAAAGCGCCGTCAAAAGTAGACACTGATAAGGGCTTTGAGATGTAGGAGCTAGTCGCACTACTGAGCACGGAGGCGCGGAGGGCTGGGGCGCTGCCGCTCTTGGCTGAGCGTTCCGTCGTTGCAATTGGGCTTTCGTGTTCTGTTTGTAGCATGAGGGAGGAGATACAGGAGATACAGGAGATACCGCATTAGGAGATCAATGGCCTCCCGTGCTGCCCCCATTTCCTGCAGTGGAAGTGGAGGAGCAAGATGTGGTGGAGATGCTCCGGCCTACGTCTCCCGTGCGTCCGACGTTTTCGCAGCAGCAGGGGGTTAGGGTTTTGGAATGGGCCTGAGATTAGGGTTTAGGGTTCAGGGTTTAGCCTCGCCAGGGCCAGCGCTGTCTACCTGGGTGAAAGACAGACGAATTCTCAGCTACATTGCTTTGTTCTCCGATCTTGCGTACAGACAAGCACAGAGGGGGAAGGTCACGCAGGTGATGATGGTGGAGAAAGAGAAAATCCATACGTGGATATGAAGAGCATAATGAGCTCGATTTCCGTACGTCCGGAGATGGAACGTTGTCTCTTGTGTCTCATGTATATTGAGCGCGCTTCATCAAATGCAGAACAGCACTGGGATCTTACTTATATATTATATATTCACGAATGTATGTATAGCACGTGAACGTACAAGCCGAAGTCCATTTGTACATGCGTGTATTTGCATCACGAGTTAGAGGTGCATATATTTATACTATATATTATACGTATATTATATATACTATGCACACTATATATTATATATTATATTTTATATATTGTATATATTATATATTATGTACTTTATGCTCTATATATATTATATATTCAATATGGAAGTTCATATGTAATTGGCTGTATTTTCCGGTCTTGCGTACAGACAGCCAAAGAGGGTGAAGGACAACCAGGTGGTGTTCATGAAGAGGAAGAAAGTATTTACGTGGATATGCAGAGCACAGCGAGCTCGGTTTCCGTACGTCCGGTGATGGGGCGTTTTTTCTTGTGCATGCTAATGCATTTGATGAGGCGCACGTAATATATAATGAGCTCGCTTCATCAAATGCACTACAACACTGGGGTCTTGCACATATAATATATATTCATATATATATGTTCATATATATATATATATATATATATGTATAGCACGCAAGCCGAAGTCCATGCATGTACAGTTGTATATGTGCATCACGGGTTGGAGGTGCTTAATGTATGTATATATATATATAATATATATACATATATATATATCTATATATATATATATATACATATATATAGATATATATGTGCGTATATATATATTTACGTACGCGTACCAGTATTTACGACTTCGTATGTAATAAACGCGTATATGCTCGGTGTGTGTGTGTTCGTGTGTGTGTGTGTGTGTGTGTGTGTGTGTGTGTCGTGTATATGTATTGACATGTACGAGTTTTTACGCCTATGTGAACACCTGCACCGTGCATGTAATATGCGGTGTGTGAGGCGTGTACAGAACAAAATTCGAGTTTATTATTTCCACACCCTCTTGCAATCTGTGTCCTAAATATGCCGTACAACTACTCGTGGAGGGTCGTAAATGTCATTGTGTTTGCCAAAATAGGGCCTGTTGTACTTGTCTTTATATATATGCAACTGCACACACTATTCGCATAGTTTAGGCTTCTTATTGTTTATGTCCTGTGGGGTGTTGCCTTGAAGAGAGACTCACCTTCTTTTACGCTTAGGCCGGTAGTTTGCTTCATTATTCCATCACCTCTTAGAGTTTAGGCTTTAGTCATTTTGGTTTGCTGTCTTCGGGTGTTTATTGTGTTAGGCAGAAGAAGAAGATGAGACATACGTGGAGATGAGTTCCATTGGATCCTACCCTCCAACACCTCCCACTGTCAGTCTGTCTCTTATCTTCGTCTTGCTTGTCTGTCCTATCTCTCCCTTCCGTGCCTTCGATTTACTGTCCGTCTGCCTTCACATGCTTACCGGTGGTATGGTAGTGCGTGCGTGTGTCCATGTGTGCATGTGTGCGTGCGTGTGTCCATGTGTGCATGTGTGCGTGCGTGCGTGCGTGTGTGTTTGCGTGCATGCGTGTGTGCGTTGCTCGCTCGTTTGCTTGTTTGTCCTGTTTGTCGTTTGTTGTTTTTGTTTACTCGTTTGTTAATTGCCGTTGTTGGTTGACCAGCAGTAGCAGGTGTGCGTCTGCGTGCGGGGGCGGGCAAACCAGACCCTGCCAGTTCTGTCTTATATTTTTGGAGCCCGAGTTTCTTCCCGCGCGCACTTCGTTACGTGTAATGTCCTGCAGTGTAGCTAGATATGTGTATACTATATATGTGCACAAGTATGCATAGACATGTATAAGCATGTACAGACGCATGCGTGTATTTAATATGTGCCTACATGTGTGAGAGGTGATTGTAGTGGGCATATTCACAGTTGGTGTGTCGCACTTGCAACTCCTCATTGAACATAAGTGTGCGTGTATACTGCATAGAATGCCCGTACAATGTTATATGGGAGTTAGAGTAAGACTGAGGGGATTTGCGCTGCTTGTCTCTGCTTTCTGTACAGCAACAGACGGCATTTGAAGAGTTGATGGCTGCTGGCGACCTGTGGCAGGTAAGGAGGGGCGGAGTGTACGTGCAGTGTTTGCACTTTGTCTGTTGTGAAGCCTTTGGGCGCTTTGCTGGCCGTATTTTCTCTGTCTTCCGACTTCCAGCTGTTGCAGACCTTGCGCTGACTCAGCGTGTTGCTCTTGCGAGCTGCCTGCGCTACGCGCTTTTTCTTGTGTGGTTCGGTCTGAGTCTTGGTTTCGCTCTGGTCATTTTGGCTGCGCACTGCTTGCATCCCCTGTTGCAGCAACAGAAGTAGTAGTAGTATGCGTGCGTGTAAGCTGCATACGTACAGGTAACAGTATTGTCCGTGTAGATTGCGTATGCGTATATGTGTATCTAAGTGGAAATGCAGATCTATACAGTATATAATATATATATTAGGTAAATAGGCAGACTGTAGCCCAGTCGAAGGGTTGTATATAATTGCTTAGTTAGCAGCTGGAGCAACGGAATGCCAACAAATATGTACATACTTATGTTTGTCTGCAAAAACGTGATTAGGCGTATTCGTGATAAATTAGTGGGCGCACTGTTCGGTTGGATCGCTAGGTGGTTTGTACTGTTACTTGCTGGTTCGCTCCTTCGTCCGTTCATTTGTCCCTTCGTTGCGCGTTTGCTTATTTGTATGCTTGCTTGCCCGTTTGCCTATGCCTTTGTTTCCTTGTTTTTTTCTAGCTTGCGTGTTTGTTCGTTAGTTTTTCATGTTGCTTGTTCAGAATTGGCAGTTAGGCCTTCTTGTGCCGGGGCATACGGTGCAGGAAATTGTTTGAATCGGCAGCGGCTGCCTCTTCTGCTTCATTTTTGTGGCCTCAACTCGAACTTATTCTTACATGCCTGTGTGTTACATGGAGCGCCGTACAGGGTAGTTGCATATACTATGTATGCATATAGACGCGCACGTGTGTGCAATATATATATTTTACGTGTATGGATATTGCATATGCATATACGTTTATGGATGGGGATTGCATTGCAACGGGCATACTCCCTGACGGCATGATGTCTGCAACGCCGTACTCCGCGTATGCATGCATATGCATGAGAATACGTATATTGTATACCTTATATGTAGTGCAGCACAGCATTATTGTATGGCTGGGAAGTAATATTCTAGAGGTTTTGCTCTGTTTGTGTCTGCTCTCTCCAGCGATCCAGAGATGTGGAGAGGAGTTTGGTTAGCAGCCATCTGCGGCCGGTAAGGAGGGACGGAGTGGAAGTACATTAGATGCGCGCTATTGCCTACCTTAGTGTGTTGTGCCTTGGGACTTCCAGCTTCTGCTAACGCTGTACCAACCAATGCGTGGTGCTTTGGGGGCTAAATGCGCTACATCCCTTGCTCTCCTTTGCCGCGCACTGACCGCACCTTCTGTTTTAACAACATAAAAGGCAGTAAAAGAAGTAGATGCAGCGGCATACCTAAGAAATACACGCTTGTATATGCAAGTCTAGTGTACGGATACCTTTATATATGAATCTCGAAAAGTTGCACATGCCTGTGTGTGGGTAGTAGTTGTTCTAATATATATATACATATATCTATCATATATATTACATATATATATATTAGATAGTATATACATGCATATATACATTAACGTGTTTAGCCGTAGCTGTGGTAAATTAGTGCTCGCAGTGTTTGTTCGTTGTTTCGGTTGGCTGGCTGTTTGTTTGCTTGCTGACTGATTATTTCCCTTAAGTAATAGCCGCCCGACATTTTGGTTAAGTGGACAGCCGGTCGTTCTTTTGTTCGAGTTATGGGGTCCGAACTGCACGCGCATGCCGTTACATTACATACAGTGCCCTGCGGGACAGTTGTATGTATGCAAGTGCATATACACACGCAGATCGCGACTGTATTTGCGTACAATCTCTATATACATATATGGGAATTTATTTATGTTTTTACGCGTATTCATGTAAATAGATTGAATATAAACGTGGTGGATGTCCCGTGACGGTGTGATTTACCTTCAACTCCTCACACACACACACATATATATATATGTGTTTGCATATATATATATATTATAAATGTATATTATATATATACGTGTGTGTGTATGTGTAAAACTATCGTACTGCATTGCACGACAGTTGCGGTGAAATTGCAGAGGATCTTCGTTGTTTGTTCCTGCTTTGTACAGGTACAGACTCAGGTTGGAAAGATGTTAGCTGCTGGCGATTTCATGCCGGTAAGGAGGGAGGGAATGTACGTGGCAGCGTTCGGGGGTTGTTTGCTTAGAAGCTGTTGGCCTCGTTTGGGTCTGCCTGTTTTTTTGTTGCCAGCTTCTACTACAGATGATATCTCAACTATAGCGTGCCGCTTGCACGGTGCCCTTTGCTGCGCACTGCCAGCAACTTCTGTAACAACAGAAGCAGCAGAAGTACCAGTGTTCCTATACACAGAACGCTTGTAGTTGCATATGCGTATGGCACCTAGCTGGAGCAACCAAATATATATAATACATATAATGTACATGGCACATGTGGTCATATCTGCATAGGTTTCAACACGTTTATTTACAAGTATATGTTTATTATATATATGTATGAATGTACGCCGCAAGTACGCCTTAACACGTTCGTACACTAAGGAGTTCACGCATGTTTGACAAATTTATGTGTGTTTGTCTAGATATGCATATGCATTGCGTATATTCAGTGTTAGGTGTATATTTTGTTCGTCATAGTGGAGCGGCGGGGGGGAGTAGCCGGACTGGATTGCAGGGTGTGGTGCTTGCGACTTGCAGCTGGAGGAACCTGATGTGCAGATGGAGGTGAAGGCTATTCAGGATTTGGCTGCATGGGGGCAGGCCCATTTCCCTGTAAGTTCACTAGCAGCGTCGAAAGGCAGCGGCTTCGGTGCCTCTTGGTGGACCTGGGGAACCTGCCGCGTTTTTCGCCTTTCAGCGCCCCTAGGAAGATTCAGCAGACAACAGAAGATGCATACAGCATGAGCTACTCTCAGTCCTCTTCCTACGTGCTGCATGCAGCACAACAGAAGTAGCGGAGGAGCCTGGGCGAGAGACGGAAACAGCAGAACAGACGAGTAGCGACACAATGGCACCAAAGGCGGGGGCTGTTTTTCCACTGCCTTTTATTGCAGCGCCTCCTGTTGTATGTTTGCTGCGCTTGCTGCAGGTAACAACGCCCTCGAGGAGGCGAAAGCTGTTCAGTTTAAAGATAGGGAGGAAGAACTCGGTGAGGGCTTGCAGGTGCTTTAGGGATCTGTGTGTCTTGCTTTTTAGAGTGCCCGGTTCCTAGTTGTTGATGCTGCTGTTGCTGTTGCTTCTGCTGACGTTGTCGCTGCTGCTGCTGCCCGTGGCTGCGTCTTCTGTTCTTGCTGGCCATTCACTCTGTCTAGCGCTTGAACTCCGTTATAGGAGGGTTTGACTGTGTGTTGCTGTGAAGGGCGGAAGAGATTCAGGAAGCTCCACAAGCTCCGCGACGTCACGCGGAAGTCAGAGCGACGATGACGTGAGTTTCTACTCTCGCTCTTGGGGCCAGTAGCTTGGAGTTTATGGCTTCGGGTTCGGGACGGGGGGTTGGGGTTGACGGTGTTTAGCGCTGGTGACACAAACGTATTTGCGCTTGTCGTTGGATACTGACAAGCTGCGCCAGTTAGTTGCAGCTAGTCGTCAGTAAGTTGCAAGGTTGCCTTTCCATTCATTTAGTGAGGCGGACCTGGTAACACTTCTATCTGCATGCGTATGCATCTACAACGCAAAATGCGCGGCTTGTCACAGAGGGGCGACCAGAAGAAGACGGGAGGAAGAGGCTGTGTGGGACATGTGGCCCATAGAGATGTGAAAAGTGCACGGGCAGGCGAAGAAGGCAACTACATGGATGCTGCGGAAGCTCAACGTCTTATAGTAATGCCGCTGGCTGGCTGCTCACACTATATTCATTGAGTTGTGGACGCTTTGCCCGTTTTTACTGCTGTAAAGCGTTGATCAGCGAGCAGTACCAGCCGACTTTGTCATCTCTTAGCAACATCGCGCCACAGCTGTTGCTAGTGGCCCGTTCGGCGATATGCAGCGTTTTTGGAACCATTTTTTTGTCGTCCACTTGGATTTCCCCCCATGCGGATGTTTGATTTCAGGCGCAGCAGGGAGCTGATGTTGCCAGCGGTACCACTGCTGGTGCATGGGTTCACCAGCACGCGCATTTTAGCCAGAGAGGGCTCGTGTATACAGGAGGCAGTGGTGCACAGGTGAGAACAGTGATTTGTGTGGTGAAGCTGAACATTTTAAAACTTGCTTAGCTAACTTAGCTATGACACTGTGTCTACATAGGTAGCCTAGCGTGTGGCCGTGGTGTATTTTTCGATCGCCTTTTTCGTTTTTATACTTGCCTTTTAGTTCATGGGTTGGCGTCGAGGTTTGTCACCTATGTCAGTTGAGTTCCTGGGCGGCCTATCCTTTTCGAAGCACGGGGGTCAGTGATTTCTTGCTCTTCGCCAATCATGGGTCGTAGTAACTGATGATGTTCATTTTAAGAAGGGCCTGCAGACAAGTTGCCGAAGACGTGTGTGGGAGTGATGGGCAGGACTGATGGGGACATCTGTTAGCGGAGTCTTTGGCGGGTTTGCTGTTGCAGTGCATATTCTCTGGACTTGAACAATTAAATGCAGTTTAGTAGTGAATTCCGAGTTTTCATTTGCTGTGATGCAGGGACGAGGTTCTGTTGGCAGCAGAGCCTCTTCACCCGTGCGAAGCAGCAGCAGCAGCACGCAGAGACCTGTTGTACTTGTAATGTCGCCGCATTCCGCCAGAGCGTATGTAAGTGTTCGCTCCCTTTCTGTGGACGTGCTGGATTCGAAGGATTGGTAGGTTCAGGCGCTCCGCAGGTCGGTTTGTTTGCGGCTGGCCTCGTGACACTTGTGGGACAAGTAGCGTGAAATAAGTATTGCCAAGGCATAATAGTAACAACTGCTATTCTTTTGCTAAGAGGGCGAGGGAGGCGGGGCTCTGCCAAGCCCTTAGGGGGGTTTTGGGGATGGCTTGCTGCTGCTGTAGAGGTACTTTCCCCGTGCTGTTAAGACTGACCGATGATGCTGTTGCTGTTGCTGCTTATGTTGCTACTGTTGCCGCTGCCGTTGCTGCTGCTTCCGGCCAGCCGCGAGGAGGACATCGGCTGGAAGTGTTCTGCTTGAGATGAACGGCAACATGCTTTTACTGGCGCTGTTGCCCCCATTGGACGTACATGTTTAGGCCTGGGGAGTGCGGCACGCCGAGCGTGCGCGTGGGCGATTCAAGTGACCTTATTGGCCATTCATTCTGTTTGCTGTTTATTGCATCTTCCCACCTTGGTTCCGTGTTGAGCTCCTGTGTGATGCTGTGAAGGGTAGAGGAGATTCAACTAGTTCCGTGAGCTCGGCGGCGTCATGGGGAAGTCAGAGCGACGAGGAGGTGAATTTCCACTCATTTTGTCCAATCGCGTATCGCGTGCCCTGTCCTAGGGTCCATGCCGGCGGGTTGATGACCCCCTCGATTCGGGTTTGGGGTTCAGGGTTTGGCGCGTGGGGGGGCGCGCGGTTTGGCCTCGGGATTGTTATCTACAGCTTTAGCTGCGCCAGCTGAAGCTGTAGATTTGCCCATCCATCCCGCTAATGGACTTGGTAGTGTACGACGCTTCGATTCATTGTTTTTTCTCTGTGTGTGTGCACCCTGCACGGATTGTCACAGAGAGGTGGCCAGAAGGCAGCTGGAGGATGTGCGGGACATGCAGCTCATAGGGGAGCGGAAAGAGCACGAAACGACGAAGACAATGACAGCCTCTACATGGATCTTGACGTGGCTCAGAGTTTTATAGCAAATTATAAAGAAGCCGATGGAGGCGGCTTTGAGGGACTTATGGGCTACAAAGAAATGGAAGAAGCACTGGCAGATGAAGATGGAAACTACATGGATGCTGCGGAAGCTCAACTTATGGTAATGCCGCTGGCTGGCTGTTCACACTATATGCATTGAGTTGTGGACGCTTTGCCCGTTTTTACTGCTGTAAAGCGTTGATCAGCGAGCAGTACCAGCCGACTTTGTCATCTCCTAGCAATATCGCGCCGCAGCTGTTGCTAGTGGCCCGTTCGGCGATATGCAGCGTTGTTGGAACCATTGTTTTGTTCATTTGGATTTCCCCCCATGCGGATGTTTGATTTCAGGTGCAGCAGGGAGCTGATGTTGCCAGCGGTACCACTGCTGGTGCATGGGTTCACCAGCACGCGCATTTTAGCCAGAGAGGGCTCGTGTATACAGGAGGCAGTGGTGCACAGGTGAGAACAGTTTATTATTTGTGTTTACTTGTCTGGTGAAGCTGAACATTCTCAAAAATTCACTTAGCTAGCTTAGCTATGACACTGTGTCTACATACGCAGCCTAGCCTCTTCGTTTTCCTACTGGTTTAGTTGTACTTGAAGACATCTTTATCAGCACTTTATGCATTTTTCGTTAGCTCGCCAGTGCAGGCGTTTGCTGCTGCTGCGCGTATTCTTGGCTCCATTTAAACCGTCGTGTCCTTCGATTGGTCTGGGCGTGACGCAGGAAGAAAACCAAGAGGGAGCTTACCCTACGCACATACCGTTATGGGGAGTATACTCCTTGCGCCCCGCAGGAATTACAGGTGCTAGCCAGGTAAACCCCCCGGTCTTCCCCTTGTGTGTCTGGCTGCCCTTCTTCAGCAGCTGAACTAGCTAATGCGCTAGTGGCGGTTAAGGCAAGAGGACGAATTTGTATGACGTCGCAAGTGCTCTCAACTGCTTCTGCTGGGATGCAGAGAGAAGGCGGAAGATTGAACCCTCCCACAGGCGCGAGCGGGGCCGACAAGTCCTCGATGTATAAGAATTTTGGTTGGGGGAGTCAACTGGCTTCCGAGGTGGAGCTCTGCCCTCCGTTAATACACCTCATTTCTAAAAATAAAGCCAGCAGTTTTTGTCGCATTGCCTCTGGTGTACTGAACTAGTGTTGCCGCTAGTGATTCTGTGGACCGCCCTCTGCCACATGCCCTCTCGGCGCCGCTTTAGTGCGTCGTTTAGGTGCTGGTGTGGGGCACAGCTTGAGTACAGCTGAGTCCACGTCAATTCACATGTATGATTGCTCCAATGCAGGGATGGCAGCATGGCAGGGGTAGGAGGTCTCAATCTCCTCCACCATTACCCCCATCCCCTCCACCTTCGCTTATTTTGGGGAGCGTGAAGCCGAGGAGCAAAAGTCTTGGCGAGGTAAGGCTTTTTTTCATTCCCCTTGGCCAGCTTTTGTCGAGCATACCGTTTTTAGCTGGTGTCACCCCTTCTCAGTAGGTCGTAGGCAATCTGAGGAGGGAACTCGAGAATGTACGTGCCGCTGTGGGTCTGGAGCGTCTGCATTGTGTGTCCAGTTGGGTGTGGGTGTTTATGCAGGATCCTCCGTCGCAAGCTGACGTAGCAGTACGTATTGCGCGAGCAGCTTGCGAGCAGATTGTTCGGTAGCTCCATGCACGGGTTTTGGCAGTGCTGTTTTACCCATTTGTGTACGGGCATTTTGCCTATACTGCACATTCCACTTTCGGAATATTGTTGGTGTGTTGCGCTGAAGCCTCTACTTGGACTACCTAGGTCTTCTCGATCCAGCCCCCGGACGCCACCTGGCAGCAGTATCTGGGATGACGTAGGTGTTGACAGCGATTGGCTTGCCTGCAGGTGTTTCCGTGTAAATTTTACAGTGGAGGCATTGCCTCGAGAGTCGACAACTGTGAGCACTTCTGCCTTCGGCTGCGATCAATAATGTCGTTAGTTTTCGTGTTTTGTGCCACGGTGTCTGTCCCAGGCAGAAGGCGAAGCACCATCTGGTCCAGGAGAAGGAAAGCAGGTAAGACGTCATGGTGTGAAGGCTGGTTCCGCCGCGGCTGGGTCGCGCAGCGGCTTCTTTTCGCTTTCGAAGGAGTGGACGGGACTTGCGCAGCACCAGCTTGCATTGTGGTTCAAAACTGTTCTCAGAGTTGTCCCCTGTCTCCTCTTAGTAGAATCCTTCCAGTAATTCCGCAGGTGCTTCGTAGCGCGTGCCTGAGTCTTCAGTTCGCGAATTTAATCATTGTACAGGCTATCTTTTTGCGATAGCTTTCCTGGTGCTTTTTGTGGTTGGCTGCGCAGTCTGCTTCAAAGGGGCGAACAGTATTTTGGATGGCCGTAAGTGCATCAAGAACATGATTGTTATTCGCGTATTTGAACGTGCACATTAGCTTTGGCGACACCAAATACCTACCACGTCATAGGTTACACTACACAGAACATAGAACATAGCAAATATGTTTTGCCTGTGGGCAGCCACGAGTTACTTCTGGGCTGTGAAAGCAAGGGTTTTCCTTCGTAGTCCAGCGGGGGGAGCGGGGTACTTCGCCAATGTCCATATTCTGGTTGTTGGGCTTGAGGGATCACTTCACTGTAGACCGAGGCACAACCTTGTTCGCGCTGGGTGTGGGCCTGCATTAAGGGCTTAGAACTTGTTTGAGCTAATGCGCACTGGATCCCGCCAGGGAAAAGTGTGTGTCTCAAGTGAATCTTGACGGGGCAATGCTCAGTAGAGAGGTGCTCCATACTCCTTTCCCTCAGGTTCCTTCTTTTAAAGGGGGCAGGCGCCGCACTCAAAGCGAGGGTGTTCCTACCAAGGAGAAGACGACACCCAGTAGGAACTCGGACCCTACCCGGTCTTCATCGGTAGGTCTTCCCCACACTTAGACGTATGGGAATGTAATCATCTGTAGCTCTTCCGTACATTTAGACGTATAAGAATGTAATCATGAGTTTGCACATCACCGGCATCTCGAGCACGAGATTGGGAGCTGTTGAAATAGTGCGCAATGCGTTTTTGGAACAGGCCGGCGGATTTGAACGCTTTTTGAGTAATCTGAAGGGTGGGAGCGTAAGTGGCGGAACACTGCAGCAAACGGTTGGCAACTGCCACGCGTACCAGCTGCTGCTGCGCGTGTTTGTGTCTACCGTAGCGCTTCTGTGCCCCAGCGCACAGAGAAGTGCCAGCCTTGCGGATTGTATTATTTTTATAGGTTCGGAAGAAGGAAAGGGGGCAGAAGGAGCCTGAAACAAAGTCGGGACAGCATGCCGAGCAACGTTCTCCGAAAGGGAAAAGGGTATGCGACACAGTGGGATGTAGTGCTGCTAACGTACCCTTACTGTTCCCCATACCGTAGTCCCGTATGCTATGTCACAGTTTATTGCCAACTAGAGACGCCTTGAGCCCTTTACACATATGCATTTTGAACTGTAAAATCCCGTCGAGCAAAGTTCGTGAAGCCTAGGCTGATGGAGCCTGCAATGTCACTCAGTGGGACGTACACAAGCAGTGCCTTCGCTGTCGTATGTTCACAGAAATGATGAACGGTGAACTCGAGGGACACCTTGCAATGACAGTTTGAAGAAAGAAGCAAACGTGGGCTGATGTGCTCGCATCGTTCGACACCCGCAACAACTGAGAGTGTTAGTTGTTTTTGCCTGGAAACTGGTAAAACGGGACCTTTTTGAATGTGATTGCTCATTGACGTGAAGCACATAGAGGCGCAAAACAAGCGGCGCTTAGCTGCAATGCAGCTGCACTCAGTGGGCGGCATGGCAGCCTGCGTATAGTTACAAATTTGTGCTCGGAACGACAGTGCAGTCGCCTCACGGGGTGTTTGCACATCTGGACTCAATTCCACCACTTGGCTCTTCATAGGCAGAAGACGCACATTATTCGACCATCGTTTTGCCGTACTGGATCGCGTTGAACACCTTCTGAAGAGGAGCCCACCGCAAGTCGTGCAAGTGTCGGTGGCCAGTGAATGGAGGAGACGCGATTAACAAGCACACCACATAGGGCGCAACTGCGCAGCTGAACTTGCTGTCAACGACAGACGTTGGGCCGGCAGAAGGCTTAGCAGGCTTAGGTGACATGTGATGAATTCACGGTGTTTATATTTATTTACGCCTGGGGGGACAACCGGGATTTTATGTACTTCTTGTTTGAGTACCTTGAAATGGTTTGCCTGCACTGTGGGCCGCACCCTTTAACTCTGTGCCCCGGAATGCGGCTCGTGAGCCTTTTGCACCCAATGCAGTATTTAGTTCTCATTTAGCGGAGTTGCTTTGTAAACCAATTGTGTATTCGTTTAGTTTCAATGATGCCCATTCTGTTTGTGGCGTCTACGGAACTTTGACAGTTTATTCAATTGAAGCCGGCTCTTTTTATGCATAGGCAGATGCGTGTTAAGTGCAGGTGCCTGTGCACTTAACATAATAGCGTCAGTTAGCGCCCACGTAGTCGTACAGCTTGTGCAAATCAGCTCAAGCGCCTGCATGAACTGATTTGACTTCATCGTGACTGCTGGTGCGCAATCAGCAGCATGAACCTTATATAAAACTTTTTTCTCCTCCGGCTTGCTTAAACTTACCAACATTCCGCCAATCTATGGCACATATGTGCACAAGTCAGCTCCCCGCGTACTTCCTATTCAAAATACCTACAGAATTTGTTTTAGCAGAAATATTAGGTCAATTTACATAAGCTTATTTCCGTGTGCGTAGAATTTAGGGCGTCATGACAAATTATACAGGAGCACGCGCCGTGGATGTGATGCTGGTTAGTGTGTCTGCGGTATTAAGCATCAAAGTAGGTACAGTCTCAACGGGCAGCCTTCGCCCGGGCAGTCACAAATGTGAAGGGACGCTCTTCCCGCGAGTTGTTGGTTTCGGTGCTGAGAGCTGGTTGGTTCTTCTACCGGGTTAAAGCCTACACTGTCTTGTTTCGTGCGCGTCGTGTCCTTTAGCAGCAGGTCTACACTAACAACAACGGCACCAACACATGCATTGATGCCTGTACGAAATACATTAGAAGAAACAGCTTCAAGCCACAACACGGCCGTAGTTGTTTATACTACAATTACAATGATATAAGCAATGCAGCTTTAAGCGGTGATAATCAGAAAAGCGGTGTGGTCCCATTTGCACCTAATACCGTTGCACATACTATTTTACAAACTCCCACTCTTCTTGTAGAGGAGACTTGCTGACGTTTCCTATTCTGCCTAGGAAGAAGTCTGTTGAATCATCGTATATTCACTCCACAAGACTGCATGTTGTTAACTGTTACAATTACCTAAGAAGACAATATATAAATTGGCGGTAGATTTTTGCCTCAGCATATTATACTGCCCATACATTGGGAAATATAAGGCGTTAATAAAATATGCTTATTTTCCTCTTGACCGCTAGACCACTTCGTGTGGTCTTTCACTGCTGTAGCTGCCTGGCCGTTCCTGTGTCTCGTCCGTCTGTCCGACGTCGGCTGCTTCAGCGGGGCTGTATTCCTGATGCGCTACACATGAAGCATAGCTGCACACATTTCTAAATTGCCCTAGATTTATATTGGTGTCTACTTTATACGTGCACGAAGCGCGCTTCGCCACACTCCAGTCCTCGCGAGGCAGTGACGGTGAGGGCTGTGAGGACGTGGCCCAGGTGATGAGGGAGACGTAAGCGGACCGCAGTATTTTGTTAAGGCACTACCCCCGAGCAGGAAAGCCAGTCACGTTGCGGGCCACTTTCTATAAATGTCCTGCCGATTCCGCTCCCTTATGAGGCAACCGTGTGGGCCCATACTTCGTCACATCCCATAGTAATGAGCCAACTCGGGTGACACCTTCGTCATCTGCCGGAATAACTGCGCCGCTGGGTCGGTTTCCCCCTTTTCCGCAAGCAGCTGCGCCTCCTGCCACAAAGCAAATGCCTTTCTGTCTGCGGGGCTTGTGAACAGAGGCTC
>HG711034.1:37080-61390 GCA_000499725.1 Eimeria brunetti
CAGAGGCTCCTGAAAAAAGCAATGAAGCTCGGCCCAAAAGCCAGAAAACTTACAACTACACACTCAAACGACCGATCCACTACAGCGGCACCCTTTTCAGCAATGCACCTTAAATAGCCGAACAGGAAAATAAACAACGAAGCCAGCAAGCAAACAAGCGAGCAGGAGAACACGCAAGCAAGTTAACAAAGAAACAAATACATTTCCTGAGTCTCGGCACTGGAAGGAACATCGCTGTCATCCACGGCTACAGAAGCTATATGAGGACGCCTCACCTTCCGCCTGTACATAATATCTGTCCTTATTATGTACTTAACGCTCCCTTGGCCAACTGGCCGCCCCTCATGCATCTGCATTGCAGGGATCAAGACACACATCGCTGTCTGTCGCGCAAACAACAGCAGCAGCAGGAGTACCTGAAGAGCGTGCAGCAAGACATCCCACTGTCCTTGCCTGGGTGTGGTAAAAAAGCAGCGCGTTGCCTGTTTCCGCCTTACACCTGTACAACACGCACTGGGTGTCGGCGACAAACCTGTAAAATCGCACAAGACAGGCATGTCATCTGTCCTCTTTGGCTAATATGCAGCCGTTCCGTATCTATTCTCCTCCTGTACATACATTCTTCGGTTGCCTTCTGTCTCTGTATGTATCCACATGTGTATTTTCGTTGCATTCCGACACCCATTTTTTTGCCCCGCATGTAGTGAATAGACAGCAAATCCCCTCCTCACCTCCCCGAAGAGTCGGTCTTGAAGGGCAACTCCTTCTGCAAATCGCTTAGGATAGTTGTTTCGCCTCCACCTGAAGAGAGCCGCAGTGGCATAAAAAAAAAACCCACACGCGATGGCGCCCAGGGTGTCCAGATATCTTTGTCTCTAACGGTGTCCACGTGTCTTCGTTTGATTGGTTGCCGTCCTTAAACGCTTTTTCTGAGGCTATTCCTTGACAATAATCTAGAGAGAAGGGTTTGCAGAGAAGAGCGTATATGCATATACACGCTCTGAACGCCGAAGTACATATAATATTCTTGGATATAGTTGCCATATTACATGCGTATGTACACGTGTTATGTACTAATGTACACCTTTACATATACCTTTACAGCCAAATAGGTGCATATGCATGCACGAACGTGCAGCAGCAAAAAAAATATTTCTGCGAGTGCGTCCTTAAACCCGTTTCCAGAGGATGCTGCCTTCTGTTTTCCTGTCCTTACTGCTTGGAGTGTTTAAATAAATAACCATAGGCCACAACGACCGGCAATTGAAGTCTTTAACAGTACACCCATCAGTGTGGGGCCCAAAGTTCTCTCCGTCTGTATACCTGCGCATACACCTCGGTGGGCGACACTTTTCCGTCTTGCTGTGCTTGTGATGACTCTCGCTTTGTCTATTCGGGATTTCATCTCCTTTGGCAATTGCCTGGCGGAGACTTCATGCCACTCCCGTCGCTATTTGCGCAGTTTCCCCAGCAATGGACTCTGCTGCGCTCTCTACTTCGCTGCTTAGTTGCGTCTTGACGATCTATTTACATTTGTGCCCGCTCCTCCTAAGACTCGTGCTTGTCAGTGTTATAAACTGCAGCTGAGGTCCCTTCACCAAGCGTGATTGATTCCCATCTGTTGCTTTGTGCGTTCGTTAGTCCCATATTTGCTTGAGGTAATACCTGGCAAACAGCAGAGTGCTGTTAACCCCGCAAGCCTCCCATGTGCCTTTGAGGTCCCTTTCAAACCTATCACAGTCTTCTTCTGAAAACGAAACTTCTTCAACTACATGCTCCTTCACGCGTTGCTGTTGTACAAACAACACACAAACCCAGCAAATGGTGCTGCCCTCACGTTCTACGAATAGGCGACGCTCAGCCTAGGTAGCTGGCCAGCTATAAATTCGCCCGCTAATTCTACGTCATCCCTTATTTATGCTTGCTGATCACTACCGGTTCCACTGCAGCACCGGCTTCAGCAGCAGCAATAACCACCATGCCCACCATATTCAGGCACTAGATTACACGACTAAAATTGTGCACATCTTAAAAAAACAGCCCGTATAATTACAAAACAGCTTATTTACAGGAACAACTAAGCTGAAAGTGTCACTGAATCTGCTTATCCTTCACTTTATAAATAGTGTGATAATAAGGACACTGAATCTAAATTCAACGCATTACGTCGTCGGGGTGAACCCTGCGTTCACCATATGGTGAGACGCGGCAGTGTCTCGCCGGAAGATAAAGACACTGCAGAGGTTCAATGAGGTGCGATAATCGAGCACAATACACAGCACAGCCAGTGCAGTACAGCCTGCTGCACGAACAGTGACAGCTGTAAACATGGAAATGAATTGTTTTATGCAAATCAAGCACCTGTCACCCACAGCATTCATGAAGTGTCTACACCCCATGTTATGGACCCTAGCTATTTTCATGAAAAACTTCACCTAAAACCCGAGCAACTGGCACCCCCACTTCCTTACCTTTATGTTTGTAGCCACTAGAACGGTGGAAGTCGGCTAAAAGTGGCCAAGTGTTTTCAGAGTCAAGTATCACCCACGAAAAAAATATGCGACTGGCCACCATTCTCTCAACTTCCAACTGTGAGCGGCACAAATGACTACGCCGGGGCGAGAATAGAATGTAGCGTTACGTCTCATAACGGATAGGAGGAGACAAGAACTGCCTTAGTGCCTTTAAAAAACCGACTGATACGAACATTTCGTTGAATATCATGGAATGAAACGCTAGTCAAAGTCTGCTTATAGTGAAACAACTACAGCACCATAGGTCTAATTCCTTTAGTCCTCCGGCACTCCGAGAATCAAATGCGCCAGCCTTGCCGTCCGTACTTCGCGATGTCGCTAGATGGGCTAGCGAGCTAGCTAGCTACCTGCGTTGCTCTTAGACAAACTTACCCAGATGAGGTCTGCAAGCTCCGGATGTTCCACCTCGAGTGTGTGTGCCGACCGGTAGTTATGGTTTACGCGTTTACTCACACCACTGCTGCCGCTGCGGTTGCTGCTAATCCTGCTACTACCTTTGTCATTGCTGCTGTTACAGCTGCTGCTGCAGCTGCTGCCACTGTCGATGTGGTCTTCAGTGCCCCTGTGAGAAAGGGCACTACAGGCCACCTCATCTACCTCTTTGGCCCAATACTCGAATCCCTGAGCCTCTGCTGCCTTCACCAGCCTCTGGCACTCGTCTAAGGATAGAACGCACTTCAGTACGAAGCAGTCTCTTGCGCCTTCTATATCGGTTCTGCTCCTTTTGTCACTGAGGATTTTGGGGGCCTCTGCCTGCTCCGAAGGCCCTAAAACCGAATTCAGCGGCATCACTGTTGGGCCCCACGCAATGGGCTTGTCCACAACCTGCTGCGGACGCGGACCCCCGCCTTCGACTTGCTGCTGCAGCTGCTGCTTCTGCGTCCGCACCCGAAACTGCAGTGCCCTGTCTGCAACGTCTTCCTCGTCAGACGTGCTGCACAGGCATCCCTCTCCCGGCTGCAGGGGCGGGTGCAACGCCCGGTTCAGCAGCTCCATTCTGCACAACGCTTGAAATGAAATGCCCATACGCCGATTCGCGAAAGCCAAAGGCAGCCGCGAAAACGGTAGTGAAAAGTTAAAGTAATGCCAACACGGGCTCAGCAGATCGGGGACGAGCAGCGGCACCCAAGCGCCCCCTCTTTGGCCCTACCATGTATTTACATAAAGGAAAACAAGCACGAATATTACTTGTTTCTGTCTACAGTTTTCTCGTCTAAAAGGAGCTTCTCCTCTTCAGCTTCGCTGGACCCTCCGAGGTCTGCGGAGCGCTGGGGGGCCCCCAACCGTGTGGGCACCTTGGCAGAGAGTCGATAGGCTAACGGAGGGAACAAACCTACTAATTACTTCTTCCATTATATTAGTTAAAAATATGTGTTTCCTATGCTAGAAACATGTGTCCTTCACTCACAGGCGTCCAACTCCAGTACACCTGGAGCAAGTCGAGGTAAGGGCTGTCCACCTTGCTCTCTACCCTGTCCCTCCATGACAAATCAGTGCAATACACGTGGCGTACTGTGATCTAGTAGATCGCATTCGGTTTAACATACCGGACTAACAGAGGCTTGTGGCTCCAGTTGTGCCCCCCAATCAGGCAGGGGCTGCATTGTTATGGAGGTTGCTCATCTTGGCCAAGGACCGCCGCGATGAAGTTAGTCAAAATACTTAGGATGAGAGTTTGCAAACGGTTCGTTAAAAGCAGGTGACCTCCCATCCCGCCCCTGGCCGCGGAGGCACAAGTAAAGCCTGGGACGTGCGAGTTCAGGCGGGGTCACACGAGTTGCAACCCACCTTGTCGCAAATAGTGCTGCAAGGCAGACTAATGCTCAATCACAACCAAGCCCAACTGCTGTATGTCCTGATGTGATAGGCCGTTGTTAGGCGCTTACTTGACCGCCGGTATCTAGCCTCCTGTCGGGAAGCCGCAGCGCAAGCCCTGCCTTGCGTCTGCGCATGCTACAGCACTGCTGCAGTCTATGCTAACTTTGGCTTTTCCGCGGCAGGATCGCCTCCATAAGTAAGAAACAGGGCCAGCAAAGCGGTGACTGACGTGCAGCGACAGCACACAGCATATACAAACCCCAAATTGCCCTAATACCAAAAGCAAGCACAGGCCTCCTAATGTGTGCCCATAGCTCCCCAACAAACACACAGCAGGCACTGCCCATAGCACAGACAAAGTCTACTTTCCCTTATAGGCGTACATCCTACAGAGCGTAGGGGCACAGTGCACACAGTACACACACGACGCGCTTAATTCACCACGGCTTAAGTCGCACTGTCCCGTGAAAATTTTTGCATAAAATGCATACACTCCAATACAAATCACATGCTACACAACGAGAACCCCCCCAGCCCTTCTGTGTGTGTCCGTATGCATGTGCATATTCCCTCAAAACCCCGTGAACACTAAGTTGATGGCTCATGCGCTAAAAGCAAACACATTTCCACCAAGACGAACAAGACACACGTAGGAAGACAGCAACAGCTACGAAGTAATAAAAGCCACCGCTTGGAGGCAGACGGTCCGCGCTGTCAGTTCGGGGGGTTCTAAGAGGGGCAAGGGAATCTGCAGCACAATCGCAAATTGTGTAAATAAAGTAAAATTGTAAATTACGCCACAAGCTAGCTTTACGCGAGCAAAGCAAACATTGCTGCTGGTTGCCCGCGTCTCTGGCCGAGTGCTGAAGGGACTGCCTATATCGCGTGCAGACACGAAGAAGCGTCTGTGCACGCGATTACTATCAACACACTATACACACTACCAACCACAAACAAATAATAAAGGAGGATGACACACCCAAAAGCTTATGCATTATGAATGCTAAGCGCACTGATGATATGTATACCGATTAAGCGCTCTAGAAAACCCAATACAATCTGGAATAACATAAGGTCTGTGCGTGCGTACTATATACGTGTGGTGGCAACACAAAAAGCATGCATACATATGCAGGAGATATATGACGAACAGTATAGATGCTATCTGTAACAAACACACGTGCTTCGCCTGCAAGTACCGCCTGTACTACACACGAGATGTACAGGACTGCGTTTGCAGTGCAAAACCTTCACAAATGTTCTCTCCTACCAACAGCTGTGCATGCACTTGAATCCCCTACTCACGAATCAGCAGCGAGCTGTAGCCCAGCCTGGCGTGCCGCAAGACGAATTTGAGAACTCCTGCTCTGTCAGGGGCCTGAGGGAGAACACAAAGCAAACAGTTCAATGAAGGGGATACAGCAAAAAACCGGACGGCGAAATACAAAGAGGAGAGCCGCAGGAGGCCTTCACGCCTTGGTGTTTCCGTCTCGTTCCTCTCCTCTGCCATACCATTTGCAAACAACCAGAACAACGACTCCCCTGAACAACTGTGTGTGTAGTTTAGGGGAAACCCTATGGTTTGTTTGCATCACCCCTGTCGGTGCTGCAGCTGCATCTCTGCCTCCCCTGGAGCTGCACAGGTTTGAGTCTAGCTAAGTGGAAAGCCCTAGAGCGTTCCTTAACCTTAAACCCTAAACCTGAAGCCCGGCCACCGTAACCAATAAGCATGCAAGGAAAGTCCGGCTGGCACAGGTATGTAAAGCCCTAAACGCTACATGGCTCATTCACTGCTGAAGCCGAAGCCCTAAACCTGATGGCCCAAACCCTAAAACCTAAACCCTATGCCCTGTATTTCGTGGGGAGCACCTTGAACTCCGCAGAGAACGTTGGGCTGTCCGCCTCCCTCTGGAGGAAAAGTCGCAGCAAAGGGTCCCCCAAGACATACTCCACCTGAACGTCTTTGCCCTGAAACGGCTTCCACACGCCTGAACCCACAAATGCGGAAAACCTAGACCTTAACCCTAAATTGCATAGCCAGGACTCGCTGCTTAGACATAGAATGGGTACCTCATGCGCATGCAGGCCAGAAACTAGGGTATAGGGTTTGACAGCAGGGAAACCGCCTAGTCGAAGTCTCTATAAGTGCCGCAAGGGAAAGGGAGCATTCACCTTCTTTTAGCTCGTGCAGATCCACAGAAAAGCGCAGGAAGTCGCCTACGGTGTAAAGACGGCTGCTCTCGCCCCCAACCTCCGAAGACACCGCAAAGGCCAAAGACGAAAAACAGCAATGCAGAGTAGCATGAGCTTCGCGCATTTCCCCTGTGGCTATCAGGAATAGCCGCAGCAAAGCCGCTCGTTGCTCCTTCAGCATCAGCAACGGCAGCAGCAGCAGCACTAGAAGCAGCAGCAGTACGACCAGCTGCAGTAACAGTAGCAGTAGCAGACCTTGTGATGCTTAACGTTGGACCAGCGGAGAACTCCCTGCCTGTTGAGGGCCCAGGCTATCGCCTCGATACAGAATCGTTTATTCGCAACTCGCTGAAAGGAAACACCCACCCACTACTAGTACCCACAGTGCCACAGCAGCAGCAGCAGAACCCGGCGCAGCAGCAGCCGCAGCAGAACCTGGAACACCGGCGGCGGGAGCAGCAGCACCATCAGTCAAAGAAATAGCAACTGCAGACTGCAGGCTGACGAATTCATATCCGGCAAAGGGAATGTAGTCGATAGCGGTGAAGGTGCTGCTGCAGGCCTGTGGGCCGCTCAAGAGAAGAACCCTGTTGTTGCCTCGCGTTTGCAGTGCGGAGGCGAAGGCCATTCTGCTGCTGATGCTGCTGCTGCTGTACGCGCTCTGGCTGCTGCTGCCGCTGCTGTCTACTGCAAAGGCTGTAGGAGGCGCCAGCAGCAAGGGAAATGCATAGGGGGGCAGCTGTTCCTTCTCGCACTCCCGGACCCCACAGCCTATCTGAAGAGCCCCCAGGTGATAGCCGCCGCTGTACAGTAGCAGCTCCTCTGCAGCACACATGCAACAGCAGCAGCAGCAGCACAAGCAGAAGCAGCGACTGCAACACATTCGGCTCTGGAAACACAAGCTTGTATCAGCAGAAAACCGGCGGAGGCGCAGCAATAGCAGCAACTGCAGCAGCAGCACCAGGGACAGCTAAAACCGCAGCAATTGCTGCTACAATAGCGGAAGCTGTGCCACACCCTCAGCAAGTGGAGTGACAACATGAGGATGACCCTCAAGCAGGTCTCGAGCAACAAATATAGCCCCCTGCGGCTGCTGCTTCTGCTGCTCCTTCTGTTGCTGCGGGGGTAAGCGAGGCAAAGAGACCGCACCGAACAGGTCTGCTGCTTGCTGCTGCAAGAAGGAAGGAGCAACAGAGGAAGGGCCGAAGAGGCCAGCGGCCAGCTGAAGCAGAGATGGAGCCGCAGCGGGTCCGAGCAGCAGCAGCAGCGAACGGCTCTTCTCAAGAGGAGAGTAGTACTGCTGCTGCCACTGCTCCTTATGCAGGTCTTTTTGCTGCAGCCTCGGTTGCTGCTGCTCTTGCTGTTGCTGCTGATATTGCTCGTGATCCGCTCCTTGAGATTCCTCGCCTCCTCCGTCCAGCCACTGAAGAATAGCACTGGCTGTTTGTTCCTTCATCTCTTCGAGGGGACAAATAACAAAGACACAAATGCACAGAAGAGAGAATGCAGCACCACAAACAAACACAGAAAGACAGAGCGAAGCTCAGACAAAGAGACAGAAATTGAATTAGCGATGATTATAAGGAAGACATCAGGCAGATAGTTGAGCACAAGAAAGGATACTATCAAGACACATGGGGAGGGAGGTGCCCGGAAGGCGAGGGGCAGCTCGCAGCAGGAATGCAGTTGCGGCAGTGAGAAAGAAGCAAAATACAAACCGGGGCTGACACACACATAGCTAACTATGATTAAGACAATTGAGGCCAAAATGGCACAGCCTGAGGCCAAGAGAAAAGCAAACAGATGCCAGAGGACGGGAAACAGAGAGGGGCAGCGGAGCATAGACAAGTCAAGTCTGGGGAGAGACAACCGGTCGAAACGGACAGGGAGCCACAAAAATTAAACACAGAACAGTTGTAAAAAGAAGAAGGAAGTGCGGGTTCCCAGACGGCGGCCACTAAGCCGTCCCAGACACACGCGCAGCAGGCACGATTTTCATGCTAACGACCAGCCAAAGCAAAAAGAAGACAAAGCTCAATTTTCTAATGCCTCATGCTGCCTACGATGCTTGTCGGAGGTGGACACAATGAGGATGAAGTTGAAGATTGCCTCCCCAAAAGCAAACAAACGAGGCTCAGCGGATATAGGCAGCGCTGTGACTTCAATCCCTTCGGTGTCTGTACACATGCAACCAACAAATCAACGGCAACCGGGATCTACAGAAAAGGTAGCGGTGCCTTGATACTTCAGCGCCTTCACCTTCATATACACCTTGACATGGTGGCCTGTCGAGACGCCTTGAGAGCCACAGAAGGGACTTTCGCGGTTATAACGCAACCGGCAGAGACAAAGGGATCACAAACTGAATGGACACATCACGAGGAAAAAGGGGGAAATACAAGCCACATAAAGCATCAGAAGCAAGGAAATGCTAGGAGTGTGGCATCGTTTGTAGGGCATAGATCAGAGATGAGGAAGGCAAGGGGCGGTATCCGAGCCAACAGGCTCCTCGCACCTTCAATGTAAGTCAGCAGCGTTGGGTACATTTCTCGGGCCCACTTTATCGCCTCTTCTCCCCCGTTACTCTCTACAGGGAAGTCATGCAGCAGCAATAGCCTAGGGCTGTCATGTTGCTGCTGCTGTCGTTCGTAGAAATAGGTGACCGAAGGCGAGTCTGGCGGCGCGGGAGGGACGGGAACAGGCGCAGCAGCACATAGGGTGCACATACGCTCAAAACAAGAAAGCAAAAAAAGAAATAAGGCGCAAACAACCGGCAACTTGCCAGCAGCCATGTTAACGGGGGGGCCCCTGGGGGGGCCCTTCTGGGGCCCCTCCCCAAGGGAGGGTTGAGGGCCCTCCCTACAGAAATACACACTCATTGCCTTTTGTACTTATGTGCTGGAAGGGGTGAAGAGAAGACACAGATTATCGAGCTGGAGAAGAATGAAGAGACCTGTCCCAGAACCCTCGAAGCCCAGCCCCCCAAGGGGTATGCACAACTGAACTTGCGAAAATAACGCGGTGACGACCGGTATCCTGTTTTCAAGCAATGGATATTAGAATTCAACATGAGCTGAACGAAAAAATTAGAGAGAGGCTAGACCGCAAACAGAATACGGATTTCCCTTTGGCTGCTGTGCTGGGGCTTCCCGGGGCCCCCTTTGTATGAGGCATTTCAAAATGTGCCACGCGGAGAAGTTTAAATATTTTGGCGTAAAGTTAAAGTAATTTTCTCAGTATTTAGCCCTTCTGGACTTTTCGTCCGTATGTTGTCTCCTCCTCAAGAACTGCAGGTGTCGCGAGCGTTCGTTAGTTTTGGCGAGCAGTTCACTGTCGCCCGCTGTTTGCTGCGTTTGCGTTCTTGAAGCCACCCTCTATTTCCCATTCTAGTTTCATCTTCTTTCCTGTCGTCTATTTCAAGTAGAGGATGGCGCGCCACAGTAAAAATGCCACTTCAGCACCCTTTTACTCGTATCATGAGCGCAAGAAAATACGAGGTGAGGCTTCGCTTAGTTGTCCGAGCGTACAAACGCCACAAAACTAACGTGCAAGAAAGGCACACATCGCCGGAGCCATCGAGCTTTATCTGCACCGCAGGCCCGTCTGTGGTGGTTTCGTAGAGCAGGGCCAAATGAAGTGTTTTTAGCCTGCAGAATGTACTGGGTGTATCTACACCGCATAGCGCAATAGTTTCGTACCCGCCTGCAGCTGGTGGTTGCCCGTTGAGCTCACCGCGTTGCTCCTCTTGCTTTTTCAGCCTCTGCGCTTGCTAGATTTTCCTGTTTGCAGCGCTGGGTGTCGGCACGCTCAAAGGCCGACTGGATACCCGTGCATGCAGGCGCTTCGAAAGCTGTTGGCTCTGCCTCAGCCCGGCGAGAAACCCCATAGCGACCCCGCAGGTGCTCTTTCGGAACTTAAAGGTTTAGTGTACGGGTTTTGGGGTTAAATAGACTGTGAAGGCTTTCGCTGTGAATGCAGGGGGAGATGTGAGGACGGGGGGATTTTGTGGGTGGGCGCAGGGTTTGTTGTTCTGTAAAGAATGTCTCTTCCTAAATTTCGAATCCCAAAAGAAAAAGATGCAAAAGGAAGAGCAGGAGTGGCATGCTCTTCAGGCGCAGAAGGAACGGGCAAGCCCCAAACCCTAGACCCCAAACCATTGTTTCTCGCCTGATGGAGAGAGGCGCCAGAGCTCGCGCTATCCTTGCTTGTACACACAATAGCACGAAAATGCCGCCCAAGTTACTCAGTGGCTGATGAGGATGTTGGGTCGTTTGAGTTGTCAAAACGCCAAACCATAAACCGTAGAACTGTGCCTTCACGTGATTGTGTGGCCTTTTGTGTCTTAGGAAGCAGCAGCCGCAGCGGAAGCAGAAGCCACAGCGGCCCAACGTGCTTTCTTAGAAGCGGAGGCGTCTCTTTCTCATGACAGCACCGCTGCGGTTGCCCCCAACACTCGCGCCCACATGAGCGCAGAAGAATTTGTGAACAACCCCTATACCATAATCTTAAAAACCACATTCATCAGGGGAAGGGACTGTCTGCGGCTCAGACTGTTGGGGAGGGTCGGATTGGCAACTATAACTCAAGGGGCAGGAATGGGGGTTTGACCAACTGCCAGGGGTGTAGTGGTTTGGGCTTAGGGTTAACCACCGTGGGTTTAGCGTTTAGAGCCGACAGTTTGTTGAACTACCATGCGTTTAGGGTTTAGAAGTGAGGGCTTGCTGAACCATTATGGGTTTGGGGTTTGGAGATGTGGGCTTCTCTGATTTGGTGGCAGAGGCAAACCCTGGAGAAAACAGCCATCACTTCTAAAGAGGAGGCGAGGGCGAAGAACTTCTGGGTGCGTTTCAAAGCACAGCTGAAGATCTTGAGTCCAGAATGTTGGGAGAAATGCTGTTTCCATGCTAATGCTGCAGGGGCAGCCGCTCCCCAGACGATGCTTCTCTTTGCTTGTGTGCGTTCCACGTTGCCTTACGTACCTTCCGGATAGTTTAGGGTTCAGGATTTAGGTTATGGTGTGCTTCAGGTGCCGGAGAATACACCAGATGAACCTGAGGAAAAGCCCAAGGCTCCCCAGAAGTGGGTGTGGAAGTCGTTTCTAGGTGTACAGTTTCAGACCTACTAACTACCATGCTGCTTCTACCGAGCAGCATGCATGGTAGAGGTGTTTCTAACCATCACAGTCGATGTTGCTGCTGCTTCTTGATGGGCCGCTTGCCTCACCATGTTCAGCTACTGGGGCTGTGTGGTAGCAAGAGGCCGTTGCTGCTGCAGTTACTATTGCTGCTGCAGTCGGGTGAGCGTTTGTATTTGGCTGTGCGTTACAGAAGCCTCTGCTGCCCCATAACGGGGGCCCCACTACGTATAAAGCAGCTTGTTACGGTGAAACCTAATCTGGCTTCGAAAGAAGACACGGAAAATACGCGGTGTGTCAGGACTCAAATATGAGCTCCAGGCTAGATAAAGGAAGGTTTTTTCTCTGTTTCTTCCCCCCGTTCAATCACTTGCGTGCCTCTTTCCGCGGCATTTCTTCATATTATAAACAACTCCCTTCCGCTGTCCCTTTTGTCCTGCCTGCATCATTCCTTCAACCCCCTATCACCAATCAATCTTGAATGCGTGGTTCGATGTTTTTTGACCTACTTTTTCGGGGCATTTCGTTGGTCCTCCTTCTTTTTCTTCGCATCTTGTTTTTCTCTCTTAGGTCGCGGTTTCGTATTTTGGGCGTATTTTCCTCTACTTTTCTTTGCTTGCTGCCTTGAATCGCATTGTCTCATAGCATTGCCTCGCATTAGAGTTTCTTTCTTTGGGACCGACGGAGTCCCAGCGGACCCAGCGAGGTGCCTTCGTAGCTTTGCTGTGTATTCCAAACACAGCAGAGCTACGAAGACACCTAGCCTGTTTCGTTTTAGTGCCTGGCCTTGCTTTTGCCTCATGCACAGCCTCGAGTGCATTCTCAGCATTCGTGACGTTTGGTAGGTTGGGTATGGCATTTTGGAAACCTGTGAGTTCGTTAGTTTATGGTTGGTATGCTTTGCGTACAGATTGTTTTTTCGCTGCAAATGCTGGCATCTGTATGGCTTACACCAAGTTTTCGTTTTTTGTTTATTTGAATGATATGTTTTTGCCTTCAAAGGTTTGTTTCGTCACGTTTTGAGCTTTGCTGTTGTGCGCCTTATGAAGCTTTCTGTCATTGTTTATTTTTGCGCCTTTCTAGGTGGCTGTGTGCTTTAAGTGGCCGAGAGATTTCGCATCAAAAGGCAGCAGTTGTGAAGACCACAGGCCAAGTCATTCTTCTCGTGAGTGCAGCGCAATTTTCTTGCTTCTGTATGCATATGCTTATGGTGCACGGCAAATTTGCTCTTTGGACGTATTCAAGAGAACTTGCGTGGAACTCACTGCATCCGTACTTACTCTTCTTCTCATGTTTTGCGATTGTTGTGGAATGCGTGCGAACCTTCCAATCGTCCTCGTTTTGCAGTTTGTTTTACCCGTATGGGCTTATGCTTCAGACTTTAAGGTCCAGGTTTCAGCTGCCGGAGTAGTGTCTCGGGACAGAAATATGTGTGAATGCATTAGTGCACGTATGCAGCCACTCTCTTCCGCATGCTTGATATATGACATATTACCTGTTATTAGGAACTAGCTAGTCTTGTGCACTCTTGCTGCTTATTTCATCTCATTTTGCTAACTTTTTTCTCGTTTTGGCAGTCAAAAAAAAAGCCTGTCCTGTGTGCGTATATTGGGTTCGACGTACGTTCGGGTGTACATACACAGGAGTATCTAGAGAAGCTGGTATTTGGAAAAAAAGGAGCTCTCACCTCAGGTGTAATTGACAAAAAGGATACCTTGGCCCTCATCCCTGGAGGCACAGGTGCGCTCCCGCACACAGCCGCAAAGGCGCTGAGTAGCAACAGCAGTAGCTTAAGCAACAGGAGCAACAGCAGCGGGAAATGACAGTAGTAGTGACGGCACCGGTAACCTCAGCAGCGACAGCACCAGTGCCGTCACCAGAAACAGCACGGGGTAGCGCCTGGATGGGTTGATAACGCTGCTGCTGCTGCTGCTGTTGCTGTGTTTGAGCAGGCTTTAGTGCACACAATAAGGTGGAGGTGGCAGTGGCGCGGCCTAATGTGCAGTAGTTGCTTGGGGAGTCTGTCTGTTTTGCTGTTTGTAGTAAGGGTATCATGTGCTCTGTCCCAGCGATGCGCTGACGTGCACATACGCCCGAACCTCTCCTTGTCAGGTCGACTACAGTACATATTTTTGGTCCTTCTGACTGCCCTTATTCAGGAGTCCGGTGTTGTGCAGTGTTTGCAATTAGTGCACACTTAACGGCGGCCGATCCTGTTGCACGTATTGCTGCTGTTCCAACTCCTACTGCACCTGCGATTCTACAAATATTTGCATGAGGGATACGTATTCGCACACTACCACTTACACATGCATGCGTATGCGTGCATTCATATACCAGCATTTACATGTGTACGAGGCTGCCGCCCTGTAGTTGGGTGAGGATTCCCTTAGAGTTAGCGCATATCACGGCGCCATACTTGGCCGTCTCCCATTAACGGAAGCGGTGCTAGATAGCTAGGTAACTAGGTACCTATGCATTGCTAACACCTCTCACGCGTAGCTAGCCAGGCACGAATGCGCCAGGCGGTAGGGCTGACAGGCCATTCGGTATTCTGTTGGCTGCAGCCCTGAGCTGCCTTGACCCTTATGGTTGAACACAGCAAGAACTTGCAACCGTGCGGAAGAAGGCTAGCCAGCTAGCTAGCTGTGGCGGGTTCCCTGGTGGCGGCTGGCCAGCTAGCCACGGACCGAGGGGGGATTCGCGCTCGAAAGAGTTGTAGCATTCCCTTTGGCAACATGCAGTCCTCAAGGCGCACAGCGCGTCACGACGCTGCATCCCCCGTTCTTGGAGGCGCAGAAGCGAGTCACCGAGGGGCCCCTAGGGGGCCCGGCGAGCGGCTGCGAGCCGAATAGACTGACGGAGGCTGGGGGTGCCTTGCAGCTGCTACTGTAGGTGCTGCTTCCGCTGCTGCTGCTTCCTTTTGCGTTACTGCTGCTGTGGAGGAGGTCAGAACGACTCCCGCTCCGGGCATTGCCTTCCACGGGCAGGTGAGTGCCGTTGCTGGTGGTTGGTGCAACAGGGCGCACATCAGCAGCACTAGCAGCAACAACGAGGCGGCTGCTGCTCCGGCTGTGGCTATTGCTGTGGCGGCTGGAACTGCTGGCACTGAAGAGGGCTTTTATGCTGCTGATGTGCACCAGCCTCTTTACAGGACTCCCCTTCCCATTGGAGCTGCTGTTGTTGCCGCCATGCTTGCTGCCTCGGTGGGAGTTGACAGAAGGCTTGGCCTGCAGAGAAGTAGGGAGCAAGCTTTTCACACTAAATCAGCACAAAAAGGCAGTTGCCATTTCGCTTCCCCATCCAGTTCAAGAGAAGAAAAACACTGAAGGGCGAAAGCCGCATCCGCAGCAACAGCGTCGAAGGGAGCAGCAGCAGACGTGTGCAGCACGACCACCCAAAAAGCGTAGAGTTGGCTGGGTTTGACATTCACTCCATATACGAGGAACTCAAAGGGGAAGAAAGGGTTTGCACAAAGTCTCGGCTCATCGGTGCATGTGCAATGCTTGCACACCTGAATGCCGCTGGACGAAGCCGCTGCGTAAGCCACAACTGTTTCTTTTACGGCCTGCAGTTTCTTTTTGAAAGCATCGATGTCTTCGTGTCTCCGTTGCTCAGCAGCTGCTAGTTCGACTTTCACATGAACAAGCTCCTGAAACGTTGCATGCAGACACAGGCACAGAAAAACGAGCATCAGCAGCACCAGATGACAACAAGAGAACGAATAGAAAGATGAGCCAAAGGAGACCGACAGGGCCTACAACACCTCAAGGAAGTCAACAAACGGGGTGCGCACAGACGCATACAGGCATCTACAGAGACATACACAACATAAATAGTGCTTGGGTTGTACGCAAATCAAGCAAAGGCAATTGTCGAGGCACCTGGAGATAGAGAGAATGTAAAAGCTGTAAACGTGAAGTGAAACAAGCGGAGAAGGCAGGCCCTCCGAGACGCAAAGACTCCCGTGTCAAATTCTAGCAGGTGCAGCAACAGAAGTAGCAGCGACAGCGACAGCAGTAGCAGTAGCAATACCGCCTTAATAAGGCGCATTCACAGATGCCACAGCAGCGTTGGCAATGCTGCAGGCGAAAGGCAGCAGCGAGTACCCCGCACAGACCACGCACCCACCTTCTCGAGCTCTTCTATTCGTCGTGCTCTTGCCGCCAGTTGCAGCTCCTGCTGCCGCTGCTGCTCCTCTTGCTGCTGTTGCCACTTCCGCTGTTGCTGCAGCAGCAGCTGGTGCTGCTGTTGGGCGCACGACCAGGCCGCCTGACTAGGTAGTCGCTGCAGTGTCTCCTCTTGGCATCGAATCTTCTCCCTACAGCAGCGGCAAATGGCAAGAACAGCAACGGCGAATAACCCAGTACCCACAGGAGAAGAAGTGGGGCCGCATGGAAGATCTGTAGTGTGACTTGCTTCAAGAGCGACAGCGCAGCGCGGCGCACATCGTGCTGCTGCAATGGCTGCCGGTGCTGCTGTTGCTGCTGTTGCACTAGGTGTTTCAGTACCTGAGGGTTTCTGCCTCTTCCTTAAATGTGTTCAGCTTCTGTATCGTTTGCTGCTGAACCGTTTGCGCCTCTCCCTAAGTACATACCGCAAAAGCCACAAACTGCACCATATCCAGTTCCAGTTCTGCTGCACTAGCTGCTGCTCCACTAGTTGCTGCTGCGCTAGCTGCTGCTGCTGATCAAGGCTAGGGCGGCTGACTTGTTTTTGCTGCATTTCTTGAAGGGCTTTGCTCAGTTCGGCGATTGCTTGATCTTTGGCAATGCGCAGCGTCTCCCGTGTCTCTGCTGCCTCCACCAGCTGAGCATAAAACCCAAGCTTGAAGAGACTCAAAGTCGGCGTGGAAGGCCTGTTTGTTGTTATTGGTGTATTATTGTGGGTTTGCTGTCTATTGAACGCTGATAGGTATGTACGCCAAGTGAAGCGGCTATAATACAGAGACGCAGCAGCTCCCGCCAACTGTTTCGTTGTTATTGCTGCTGCTGCTGATCATGTTGCTGACGTGATTCTGCTGATGCGGGTGATGTGGCTAATGCAGCGGATGTTTTTCATCACGCTTAAACGCCCGATGTTGCTGTCGCTCATGCCGCTGCAGTGCGATGTCTCTACACTTGAAGGCGTACCTGGCGCTGGAGGGATATGACTCGCTGCTGCAGGACTGCTGCGGGGTCTGAGCTGGGGATTGCACCTTGCTGCAGCAGTTGCTGCTGCTGCAGTTGCTGCTGCAGCTGCTGCTGCAGCAGGCGCACCTCGTTTAGTGCTGCTTCCTTTTCCCTCTTCTCCTCAGCTAGCTTACTTTCCAGCTGCTGCTTCTCGATCTCCCACTTTTTCGTTTGTTGCAGCAGTAGCACCGCCTGCTCTTCCTGCGGCTGCTGTTGCTGCTGATGCTGTTGCTGTTGTTGCTGGTGTACCTCTTCCAGCTGCCTCTGCAGCAGCAAACCACAGCAGGACAGACATGACATTGTAGTTTAATTTTGCAAGGAAGCATTGGGTGCAGTTGAGGGCACTAAGGGCAATCAACAAAAGCGGCAGCAGCCGCTGCTGCTGTTACACGCTTGTAGACTGCATGAGCAAAAATCATACCTTGTATGCGTCTGCAATCAGTCGCATCCCATCCCTTTCCGCCTGCAGCTGCAATAGCTCTTGTTGTTGTTCGCTGTTTTTCTGTTGCAATTCCTGCTGCTGCAGCTGCATCTCGCGTTTCTGCCTTTCCAGCTGCTGCAGCTGTTGTTCCACATCGTGCAGCTGTTGCTGCAGCGCAGCTGTAGCCGCAGAGCTGTCTCCCTTCTCCCTCTCTTGCTGGAGCTGTTCGGCCTGCAGCAGCGGCAGGGACAAGAAGCACCCGTGGTGGGCTAGTATCACCATGAGCAGTAGCAGCAGAAACAGAAGTGGCAGTAGCAGCAAGTCGTGGTTTGCTTGTGTTTGGGGCTGTTTCTTACTGCTGCTAATTGCTGTTCCTGTGCTGCAGCAAGCGCAGTGTGCAGTTCGTCTATCTGCGCAAACAGTTGCGCCAACTGTGGAGCCGCCGCCTGGCGATTCTCTGCCTGAGACACGAAAGACGAAAGGCCAGCCCCGGCTGCTGCTGCTGCTCGTAATGTTTTTGCTGCAAGGAATGTAGCTGCCGCCATTTTACTTCTATTACAGCAAAATCAAATGGTTGCTCCTCGCGCCGTGGCAATAGTGGAGCTTACTTCCATGAGGGCCACTTGGCGTTGCAGACTCGCTATGAGCTCGTCCTTTCTTCGCAGTTCAGCCTGTTGCGGCTGCTGTTGTCCCTGCTGCTGCTGCTGCTGCTGTCCCCGCTGCTGCTGCTGCTGTGTTTGCTGCTTCGCCTGCCGCTGGCTTTCAACCGGGGACAACTCCGCGGGGGTAGTTGCAGTTCCTGTAGAAGGGAGTTCCTGTATCGGACCAGCAGCAGGAGCTCACTGAGATGCAATTGCAGGGTCTGAAAGGACCCGGGCGAGCGGTGGCTGAGACGTACCTGTGGTTGCCGAGCCTTGCCTGCAGATGAATTCTGGGTTGCCCCTTCCTTTTCAGTCCTTGCCGCTGCTGTTGCATCCGTCGTTGCTGCTGCTGCCTGAGGTTGTTGCTTCAACGACGTCTCTCCTTCCAAGGTGGGTGTCTCCAAGGATGAAGGCAAAGTTTCCTTGTGTGGCAAGCGCAGCACCAAGGGATGCTGGCCTTCTGCTGAGTCTGCTGTCGCTTCGGTAGCAGACGATGCGGACGACCTTGCTGGTGCTGCTATTGCTGTTGCTGCTGCTGAAGGCTTTGGTGAAGCTGCTCCTGCAGCCACAGAACGTCACACTACTAGAGAAAAGCACATGCGTACGGTCCAGCGCAAGGCCCAGCCGTTAGCTCTTGGTGATTGCGACTCTCATGACAGAAGCAGCGGAAAGGGGTAGAGAAGAGGAGCACCACCAGAATAAGGCAGCAGCAGCAAGCGGACTGCAGTAAACGAATAGATACACTAACAGGGCAAGCAACTGTAAGAGACCAAAAGTAACAGCAACAGCAGCGATATGTCTTGCCTCGGGAGCCTTGGGGAGGGGATGGCCGAGCATTCTGTGGCGGAGACTGAAGAGCGGAACAGACGGAAAGACTGTCTTCCTCATCTGTGCAGAAGCAAAAACGCGGCCGCGGTAGCAGCAAGGCCCGTGCAACTAACAGCAAAAAAAGGGTCTCTGCTACTGCTGCACCAGGTACAGCTGACTGGGACGTCAGAGCGCCCCAAGCAAATAAATAAAGGAAGTCGCACCAGCAACAGGTGCAGCCGTCCACTGTACTCTGTGCAGTTGTTGCTGCTGCTGTCTCTGTTGCTGTTGCGACTACTGCTGCTGCTGTGTGGTTCTCTGGGTGTGAAAGGCCTGACCTGGGAAGAGGCCCTCGAGTTTGTGCAGGGAGACGGAAATCGTTATTTGTCCCTTCGCCTTCTCTAGCGGTAGGCAGAGAGTATGAGACTGCACGCCTTTGCTATGAGCAGCAGCAAGAGACGCCAGGTCAAAAGAAGCTTCAGCCACAAGGACACCGGACTCTCGAATGTCTGCTGTGGTCTCCGGAGACAGAGAGATGGAGGCAGCAGCAGAAGGGTCTCGAGGCAATGCTGACGCAAACGAGACAGAGGGCGAAGGACGCATGCGAGACAGGAGACGGGCCCCCAGCCGCCGAGACTTCGACACGTCTAGCAGCTGCAGCACGCACAGTAGCAACGACAAAAAATAAACAAGCTTCAAGGTAATAGCAGACACAGGACAACTGTCTCTGCTGAAGCGGCAGCAGCCGTCGGGGGTAGCAGGTAATACACTGCGGAAGGCAGCAGGACGGAGCAGAGATGCCTCAACAAACAAATTGCAGGCAAGCAACAAACATACAAACACAAAAGTAGACGAGCAAGAATCAGACGGAGCAGGGGACAATGTTCAGCTGCCTGTGCTGTGCACCTGCAGCTGCGCTTTCTTCGGCAGAAAAGGGACCCCGTCAGCAGAAGCAGCATCCGCTGCTTCCTGCAGCCCTTCCACTTTGGACTTTTGCCTCTTTAGGTTGCTGCTGCTGTTACTTCTGCCTTGAGGGCTGTTCTTGGGTTTGAAAAGGGTGACGTTGCACTGCAGCGGAATGTTCAACGATAGTTCATTATCGCCTTTGGACAACTCTATCGTTGCGTTACCACGCACACGACGAGGCCCTGAGAGACACAGTCAGCTCTAGCCACAATAAGCAAGTGCGGCAGCAGCAGAGGTAACAGCAGCGAGAATAACGCTTGGGGTAGCTACCAAAACAAGGATGATCACAACAGAAACAGCAGCGATGCATATGCAGCATTAGCAAATGCAGCAGCAGAAGCAGAAACTGCGGCAGCAGTAGCAGCCTCAGTATCCCGGAAAGTGCGAAATAATGTTACTGACCTCTGGTGAGGTCTACAATGACCGTCGCCGGTTCATCTACATTGATGTGCAGGGACTCCACTGATATACAAAACGTATATTTCGTTGCTGCCTCTCGAAGATGGCGCACAGCCCGCAGCACGCGCGACATACTCGCGGCTGAATGTTGATCCTTCTTTTCTATATAGAGGACATGGGCTGCTGCTGCAGCAGCAACTGTGGAGCTGGGCTGCTACTCTTGCAGCAATTGGCTTGGGCTGCTGCTGCTGCAGCAGACGGCGGTGGGGGTGTCTGCGCACTGCACTCTTCTCGATCATGCAGTCTTTGGGCCGCTCTAGATTGCAAGAGGAGGTCTCGGCAATTTGCTTGCTTTGGCAGGATTCATAGATGGTAAGGAACAGAAGTTAAGCCGACCCCTAAATCGCGGTGCGGCTTGTCATACATAGAAGCCATTGGTCTTTCATGTGGTTGTTTGCTTTGAATTCAGCCCTCTTCAAAGTATTCTCTTGAAATATGGGGCTCTGCAAGCCCAGAATCCCACTAGTTGTGTTCCTCTCTCTGTTGGGTGGCGACAGCACCGCATGCCTTAGCCGCAGCAGACTGATAAGGGAACAAAGAGCGGCGCAGATACATGAAACCTGCGAGGAAGTAAAAACCTGATTTTTGAAGTTGTCTGGGGTGAAGTCTTGGCTATAGGAAATGACACCCCCAAGAGGGCGAGCAGTGATGATAGCTGTGTGGGACCCTTCGGGTGTCCGGTGAAAGCTTCGTCCACCCCGTTAGCCTAGAGGAAACGAAACGCACTTCCCATGATGAAATTAAACAAGGTGAAAGCGAAAGAAAGAGAATGTAGAAGTTTCCGCCGCATCGCAACCCGCTGCGCCAACCTTCCGTACACGTCGGCTGTCACCAACATAAACAGACTCGGAGTCGGCTGCTGTGCTTGTTCCGCCTTGTCTGGTCCCTGCTAAGCCCAGCACCACAACACCAAAAACAAAACATGCTTTTTTGAATACTCGGAGTGCCTTTAAAACGTTCCTTCAACTATTTCATTTGGCCTTCACTGCTTTCCCCCGAACACAGGGAAACACGACACATCCGGCGGCTTAGCAGACTAAGCTGACCCTTTTTCTAGTACTAGGCTCTACGGAAATACCGTTTTGCCCTTTCCTTGACCAGGGTAGTTATATATAGCTTGCGTACAGCACATATATCCCTTAAGCCTCGCAGGGTTACTGCATTCGTCGCCCTTCGGTTCACTGATCGCTGTCATTGCAAAGAGTCCTCCATCTGAGCTGAAAACAGTCATGATGCAGTACAGCTGGAATAGTCAAGGTAGGTCTTCCAGAAAGCAGCTATCAGCTCCTGCTCCCGGTCGATATGTGCACAGTGGTGGGCAGGCCTGCTGCGGCTGCTCTAGCGTGGTTTGTTTGAAGTTTGTACGTGCATTTCTACTTACGTGCGCATCGCTTTCCGTGTGTTAAGTAAGTATTCCGCAATTATGTCAGTGCATGCACCGAATGGTGGCTTGGTTGTGCTTACATGCAATGCACGCAATGTTGACTTACAACGGGATGTTGCAGTAACCGGCGCTGCAACACATGGCAGATCACCTCCTCTGCGCTCCAGCGAATAGCCCCAGGACAGTGGGCCGATAATCCTATTGCATATACAGACTGAAGGGGAAGGCTGCTGCTTTCTAGGAAAGTCCAAGTCTTTTTACTACGTTGCAGCTTACGACGACCCTCTACGACCCACTACCCCCATCGCACCCGATTTCGCCGCATGGCTGACCGGAGGAGGGGTGACAAGCGTAATCAAAACCCGCAGCTGATCAGCCTGTGGCATTGCACGTATCATTTGTGCAGGCGCTCACCAGGAAAAAGTACATCGATATTATCTAGTAGTCAAAATATCAGCCCTTCTATCCTCTCGCACAATGGAAGATGATCATGATCCGAATTTCACTGTGGCAGCGAGTAGCTTTTGGGGGCTTTATTGCGTTGGAAAAAGAGCAGTATCGGCATCTACTTCGAACAGAAACGCTTGTCCTTCGCCTTTGCCTACCGTTCGGATAGGAAGGGCGACACGATGCGGGAGCAGTGGAGAGATTCCTTGCGCCTTTGAAGTTGCGTTTTTCCCTTTTAAAATGCACCCGAAGAGCTAAAGAAGCTGTCAGCATCTTCTGTATTGGGAGAGGCGTGAAATTTGTGGCTTTTATTGGGCCAGGGCACCCCCTCTCCGGCGCGCATCCCGACTATGGGAGTTTTCCCATATTCGCTGGAATGTCATATTTATCTCCAGGTCTGCAAGGGAAACGACTTTGGCAAGAATGAGTAAGCAATCTATAAAATCGCAACGTCGGGAAGTCTTAATCCTTGGTGAACAGGTGCGCACCACTGGAGCCGCAGCTTCAATATGAATGATTGATGGCACTGCTATCCGGTGGAGCAAAGCGCTCTTTATTACGGTCGGCGACAGAAAGGAAGATAAGCTGTGAAACAAGCATGAAACTAGCCCGCATGACGAAGTGCGAGTGCAGCAAAAGGAGTAAAGACGCGGCTTCCACTGCCCTTCCTGAGTACGTACGGAAATTGGAAATGACCAGGACATAGAGCCTATGAATGTTGGGATGCATGCCAAACACATATAAATGTGGACACGAAGGGAGGACAAAGAGCACTCAGCAGCCGGCAAATCCGGCACTCAAAACTGAACGACGACGTACCCGAACCGCGCCTTAGCTTTAGCAGAAGGCAAAGTCGCTCTATTCGAGATTTCAGACTCATGAAAAGAGATAAATTTCAGACTCATGAAAAGAGATAAGGAAGTGAAAATCTACGTTTCCAGCGGCGATGTCATGCGAAGCAACGCGGCAACCGTGGATATATCGTGGGGCGCACGCATCGTGCCTTGCTCTAACGGGCACACGCATATGCATTTTTGTGGGATCCCACACATATAGATGCATCAGAGAAGTGTCATGCCCATGCAGGGAAATAACGTCACAAAAACACTCGACAGACATGCACGCGCGCACAATCTGCTTTTGATCTGCACTTGGAGCCAGACCGAATGACATACATACGCAAGCCTGCAAACATGCAAAAACGGCACTGCTACTCCCGACGGTGTCTTCAGCACATGTCAGGAGTAAGTTGAAACTTTCTCCTTTGCTTATCTGAGCTGTCCACACTGCAAATACTGCTAGGAATGCTCTTGCAGATGGACCAGCAAGGATAACTAAAAAATGGGGAAGAAAGTGTTTGGTTACAAACAATACCCCGTGCTTTCCCGGGGAAATGTAATCGGCTGAAGCTACGTTGTAGAAGAGGGGCGACGACAGGCAGTCCTTAAACGAGTCACTAGAAAAAGTAATGCATGCATACATCCACAGCATTTTAAGCCATGTAGAGCGTGAAGGCGCCTCTTCAAAGCCTCCTACTTCTTCCATGACGACTTCAGCACAGATGCCTCATGAGATCTTTGTGTACTGAACGCACCAGGCAAACGTAACTCGAACAAAATGCATTTCTGCATAGTTTTCCAAACAAAACATATGCATATATAAATACCCCGTCCCTCTTCGGCTACTTCCACAGTCACTGTCAACCTAGGGTTACTCTATAAGAATGTTTCCGCGCAGGTCCCTTCCTAGCAATCCTACATTGCTAGAAACTGCCGATGTATCTCCCAACCGGCCATGCCCCCTATTTTCGGTCTAAGCTACTTGTTGCCCTACTAACTGGATATCTCCAGGACTGGAATCCGGCTCGGGCGAACAGAACATACCTACTGAGTGGATTGTCGATTCCGTCGTTAGCGAAGGTGGAGTGGATAAGGGAGGAGCATCAGAAGAGACCTTGCGAGTAGCATACCCATGTCCTGCATTTCCTCATGTGGCGCTTGTGGTCGTGTGGCGCATTGCCTCCATTGCTACTGAAGCAATTATCTGTGGAGCTGTAGCCGGAAATGAACATAGCGGGGCAACAGCAGGAGGCACCCTCCACCGGGACTTCCCGCGGAAGGGTCTTTTCCAGGAGCCCATACATAGTCGCTGGAATGCTTACTCATAAACATATGTTTCCGCCGGGTGTAGATGACGCGCTTCGGCTCTTCGGTGAGCTCATTTATGGCTTCAGCACTTATTGGGACTACTGACTGTTAGAGCCTAAAAAAAGATGAAATAGCAGTCTCTAGAGCCATTTCCTGGAGCTTTAGAAGCTTTTCCAACATCTGCGAGC
>HG711044.1:0-13266 GCA_000499725.1 Eimeria brunetti
AGGCCTGGTACAAGTGGTCAGTCCACCGGCCCGCATGGATAAAGGCCACTGCCATTCCCAGTAGGGGCATGAGGGTCCTTTGCGTGGTGGTGTAAGAAAGTATTTGTTCTTCTAAACCCTCGCTGCTGCCGTCAGCAGCAAACTGCCGACGCACTGCAGCATACCTGCAGCAGCAGCACCAGCAGCAGCAGCAGCAGCGGCAGCAGCAGCAGCAGCCGCAGCAGCAGCAGGATTGTGAGGGTAGCCAGCAGCAGCGCCCCCCTCCCCAAACCACCCCCAGCAGCAGCAACCCCAGCAGCAGCAGCAGCAACCCCCTCCTCCCCCCCCACTCCCCCGCAGCAACACCAGCAGCAACACCAGCAGCAACACCAGCAGCAGCAGCAGCAGCAGCAGCAGGAGGAAGCGAGCCCACCGAATGGCGACAACGAGGCAGCGGGAGAGATGGGCCCCAGCGGAAAGAATGATTTGTTTTCGGGTGAAAGTGAGGGTGGAATAGAAAAGTTTTTTGTTGGGGAATTGGGGTGTATAGACACCCCAGCGACTCAGTGCAGCAAAACGCATTAATAAATTATTTCTGGGAATTAAAACTTTCTCCAACTTCATGCAACCATTGTCCATGCCTTGGTACCCTATTTTCTGCCCAATGTGCAGCAGCTTAATGCCTGGGAGGGAGCGATGGGTGGTAAGATCTCGAACCTAAAAGAAATAAACAAAAAATATTATTATTTAGTCAAATGTTTAGAGCCATTGGACTTCTTATTCATTTTGTTGTTGGGCTATTTATTTGTTTTGTCTTGGTTTTAGTCTATTTACTTTATACCCTAACTTCTATCTATATGCAGCAATTTTATTCGTATATATATATATATATATATATATATATATATATATATTTATATATATGCATAATAAGATCTGCAACCTGAAAAGAAATAAACAAAAAATAATAATTTAGTCAACTATTTCTAACTATTGGGCTTCTTATTTATTTAGTTGTTTGGTTTATTTATTTGCTTTATTTATTTTTTAGCGTATTTACTTGATACCCTAGCTTCTATTTATATGCAGCAATTTTATTCGTCTATATATATATTATTATATATATATATACATTATTATTATATATATATGCATATTAATATCTGCTACCTGAAAAGAAATAAAGAAGAAATAATAGTCTATTCAATTCCTTTTAGTTATTTGTTTGTTTTATTTATTTATTTGGTTTATTTATTTATTTGTTTTATTCACTTTTTAGTGTATTTCCTTAATAGCCTAGCTACTTCTATCTAATATGCAGCAATTGTATTTGTATATATATACGTAGATTAAGATCTGTAACCTGCAGAGAAATAAAGAAGAAATAATAATACATTTAATTAGATCTATTTATTTATTAGTTTTATTTATTTATTTGTTTTATTCGTTTATTTTTTTATTTATTTTTTAGTGTATTTCCTTAATACCCTAGCTTCTATCTATATATCGATATTAAGGTCTCTAAGCTGAAGAGAAATAAAGAATAAATAAATAAAGTAATGGGTTTAATTATATTTATTTAGATAGTTGTTTATTCATTTATTTATTTATTTATTCATTTATTTATTTATTTATTTAATTATTTATTTATTCATTTTATTTGTTTATTTATTTCATTTCTTCAATAGCCTATCTTTTGGCCTTTGTACAGCAACTGTATTTGTATATGCATATAAAGATCTCTAGCCTGAAAATAAATAAAGAAGAAATGAATTAGTATATTTAATTACATTTAGTTATTTATTCGTTTTATTTATTTATTTGTTTTATTTATTTATTTGTTTTATTTATTTATTTGTTTTATTTATTTATCTATTCCTTAATAGTTTAACTACTGGTAAGGATCTATGAGTATTAAGGCCCCTAACCTGAAAAAAAATAAAATAATAAATAAATAAATATATTTAATTATTTTTTCTGTTAAATATATAATAAACAAATATCAATAAATATATATAATTGTTTTTTTTGATTATTTATTTATTTTATTTGTTTTTTTAATTCATTTCCTTTACAACCTCTCTTCTGTGCTATATATGATCTATGGGTATTAATATCCCCAATCTAAAGAGAAATAATAAATATATTTATTTATTTATTTATTTATTTATTTATTTATTTATTTAGTTGTTTATTTATTTATTTATTTATTTATTTATTTATTTATTTATTTATTTATTTATTTATTTATTTATTCATTTCTTTATTCATTTCTTTCTTTCTTTATTTATTTATTTATTTATTTTCCTATTCTCTGATATCCTATCTTCTGCCGTATTCGCGATAACTGCATTCTTAACAGATAAAGAAGTAAATTAATTAGCTAAATAAATAACTAAATTAATATTTCATTATTTCATTATTTATTTATTTATTTTATTTTATTTTATTTTTATTTTATTTTACGTTTTGTTTTTTTTATGCCCATGTGCAACAAAGTTATTACTGGCATCCGTGCGGTGGTCGAAAAATAAACTAGTAAATAAATAAATATTTTATTTTATTTTATTTTACTTTAATTTATTTTATTCAATTTAATAAATTAAATTGAATTAAATACAGTAGGGTGAAGTACATTTAAGTTATATAAGTATAAAAATATATATATATAAATACATATATAGTACAGGTATATGTATAATGTAAATAATGATTAGATATATGCATATGGGCTCAATATATCTGAAGTAATGCCCATATATATATATATATAAATAAAAATACAATATACATATATAACATAAATAATACTTAGATATTATATATACGCTTAATATACAGGGCGTATATATATCTATAAATATGTATATATCTATATATATATAAAGATACAATAGGTACAGCAGTAAACAACATGAAAGTAGCATATTATGACCAATGGACCTGCCCTAAATAAAATAGGCTATTCACATGAAATTACATTATTAGTTATTAGAATAAGGGTAAATAAATAAAGGTGATAAATTATTATATATCTCCTGAAGAAAAAAGGCTGAAGACTGTAGTGGGTTTTATCGGCAAAAAACTAATATATATATATATATATATATATATATATGTATATACCATTAAGCAACATAAAGAAAGGATAAACAAATAGCATATAACCCATGGATCTAATTGTAATTAAGAGCTCAATTCAAAACAAATAAAACATTTAATGTCTTAAATCCCCCTGAAGGGAAAAAAGCGGGAAATCCGTATTCGGTTTTACGGGCATTTCCTGATAAACCCCCGACCAAGCCTCATAAGTACAGGAATAAATACGGGACCAGGGCCTTATAACCCATTAATTTGTTGCAAATTAAATTTCCTATTCATACATATAGATTTCCTATTCATATTCCGCCTTAAAAGTACTCTAAAATGCCCCCACCTGGAGAATAAAAGGATGGACTCCGTAGTCGGTATTTTCGACAATCAACCGCGCCATTAAGACGCAGTGGGTACAGCTCTTTGCAAGGCCCCCCACCCACCATTTACAAGACGTCAGGGTCGGGGTATTTAATTCAAATTCATCTGTCTCCTTTTTAAAAACAGCAACTGTCTCCAAACGTGAAACATTCGAGCCATGGCCCAACTCCGTCTGCGCATAAGTCCCCAGGATGCGAAAGTCCCGCGCCAGGGGCAGCCAGTACCGAGCCTGAAACGCATTTAATGCATTTAATTTATTTTATTTTATTTGGCAAATTAAGCAAAAAAGGTCCATTTAATCATATAGGGTAGTTTATTTTATTTGCACAAGTCCCGCGCCAGGGGCAGCCAATACCGAGCCTGAAACGCATTTTATTCGTTTAATTTATTTTATTTTATTTCGTAAATGAAGAAAATAATATCCATTTAATCATATTCATTTAATTCATTTTATTTTATTTTATTTGCTTTTTTCGGTTTTTATTTTCGCTTTTTTCCGCTTTTTTTGGGCTCAGGATGGTTTAAGGGAGTTTAGAATAGTGTTTTGCTCTAGTTTTTTTCTTTTCTATTTGTCTGTTTATTTATTCGTATACTTGTTCATCTATTTATTTATTTATTTAGTTCATTTATTTAGTTCATTTATTTGTTTATTAATTGGGTTGGTTTTTTCGCATTTGTTTGGGGGTCTAGATTCAGAATTTCCGAGGAAATAGAATTAATTTTGCTTATTGATTAAATGCAGTAAATAATACACACTGTATTATATTTTATTGTTAGAAAATACTACTACTATAGCGTTGTATACTATAGCCTTGTAAACTATAAATACATAATATATACAGAAATATATTTAATATGCTTATATATATATATATGTATATATATATATATATATATATATATATATATATATATATATATATATATATATATATATATATATACACATATACATATATACATATATATATGCATGCATAAATATGTAAATTTAGGTAAAAATTAAATATGTTTATTAATATATCTATTGCTTTTCTTCTGTACACATAGCCTCAAGAGAACAAATAACCATAGTAAGATACGGCACCTACGATGTCTTGTATCTTTTTACGGAACTACCCAAATGAACTAAAACTAAGCAGGATAAAACTAGACATTATTAAATTGAATTGTATCTAATTAAAATTAAAAAGGCATTACTTGTTCTTCGGTACACATGGCTTCGAGGGTGCAAATAAACATCGTAAGGTGCAGCAGCAAGAACATCTCCTCCCCAACCATAACCTGCAGGGCCCCGATAATTTCGGGGTCCTCCATCAGTTTGTGTTTTCTTATCAACTCCGCCACCTCAGCCCCGATGCGGCAGGCTAGCAAATACCTGAGGCAACAAAAGGAGACAAAAGGACACAAAAGGAGACAAACGGACACAAAAGGAGACAAAAGGAGGCAAAAGGAGACAAAAGGAGACAAAAAGGAGAAAGATGGAGACAAAAAGGAGAAAAAAGGAGACTAAAAGGAGACAAAAGGAGACAAAAGGAGACAAAAGGAGACAAAAAGGAGACACAAGATGGAATAGAGAAGGAGGAATACACAAGAGGTGATGTGGGGTGTACAATATAAGACAGCAGAGGCAAAGGCGCGGAGAGGGGGATTGGCTGGGATGCGGGGTGTATAGGCAGGTCTGGGGTGTATAGGCAGGTCTGGGGTGTATAGGCAGGTCTGGGGTGTATAGGCAGCAAAAAGACCCCACAGCTGAGCTGCATAGACACCGCAGAGCTGCCTATACACCCCAGAGCTGCCTATACACCCCAGAGTTGAAAAGGCTGCAAAAACCTGCATATGCACCTGGAAGGTGCATATACACCCCACCGCACAAGAAGGAAATGCAAACAAAAAAGAAAAGGAAAAAGGAATGAATAAATAATTAAATAAATATGAATAAACACAACAGCAGCAACAGCAAAAGAAAGGCAGCGGCTGCGGTGTATAGGCAGGTCTGGGGTGTCTGTACACTGCAGCAATGGCTGAGGTGTACATACACCTGAATAAACCAAATTAGAGATATTGTTTAAACATTAAATTTGTTGCAAATATCAACAGCTGATTTATTATTTGGCTAGAGAAGAATAGACAAATCCATTTGTTTGTTTTATTAATTTTCTTTTTCCTTTCTCTTTAACAACATATACCCGCAAGGATATTAGGGTGTATAGACACAACACAGAAGCAAGAGTCATGCCAGAGAAAGCAGCAACAGCAGCAAGCAGCAGAAGCAGGAACCAGCAGCAGCAGCAGCAGCACCAGGAGCAGCAGCATCAGCAGGAGCAGCAACAGCAGCATCAGCAGCATCAGCAGCAGCAGAAACAGCAGGGGCAGCAAGAAAACAACAACAAGAATAAAAACAACAAAGAAAACACAGCTGAATAGAAGGAAAAGGGTTATTATATTACCTTGTCTTGAAATCACACGACCAGGTGTGTCTTAAGTCCAGTTTTTCATTTTTTGCTAATATGTTTTGAAGCCTTTTTAGTTTTTTGTATATTTGCTCCCCATAAATGCCAATGGAGACAGCTTCCAGACTACAGTCTAAGGCTTGTCTCTCTTTTACTAAGTCGGGGTTTATTGTTTTCCCCTTCTCCATCGTGTGGGGCTTAGTTGCTGCTTCAACAGCAGCAGCAGCGAAAAACAGGGAGAAAAAGCAAGAAAAATGGGGATGTTGCTGCAGCAGCAGCAGCAGCAGCAGCAGCAGCGGAGGTGACCCCGCGCTGTCTCGGTGTATTCTTGGCGGTTTCTGTCCCCTTTTAGCCCTCAAATAAAGGTCAGTGACAAGGTGAATACAATGTTTAATTGATGAATGTATTTATTTACAAATTAAATGCACAAAAAGAATAAAAAAAGAACAAAAAATGATAGGAAGAAGCGGCAGCAACGGACCCCCCGCCCCACGGCTGCAGCGGCTGTCACCGTTTTTACCTTTCTCTGCTGAAATAGGACTAAATTAGCTATTTAAAGGCTCAATAATATTGTTTAATTTAATTTAATTTTATTTATTTTATTTAAATTCAATCATAACTCGATTTACACTGCAAATTTATCTGTTTCATTCCTCAGGGAGAGCAGCAGTCTGGGGTGTACAGGCAGCTCAGCGGTGTCAGCGCGCAAAAGGAGAGAAACTTAATATTTTTTGCCAGAAAAGAGTAATAAATAAATATTATTTAATTTAATTTATTTAAATACAAATGCCTTTTATTTATTTTGCCCACTAATTGCATTTAATACCATTCATAGTTTCTTCATTCTCTACAGCTGCACACTCAGCAGAGACAGAGTGTCAGCATAAGAAAGTACGTACAAATATATGTTTATATTTATATATTTATATTATTTTTCATGGTAGTTTTTGTATATATATTTAACTTAATACTTATTTCACTTATTCTGCCAGTTTATTTAGCAGTTGTTAAGGTTTCGCTTTGTATTAGTATATATTTCTCTCAACGCGAGTGTATGCTTAATAGTATATTTATATTATGTATATTTTACTCAATATACACTTCTATTTAACAGTAGATATATTATCCATTTATTTTACTTAGTATTTGTGCATATTTAATAATATATATAATAATATATATATATTATCTTTACAATAAGTATATTACTACGTCTGTATACTTTATTTTCTCTGTCTCACCTTGTAAGCGGAGAAAAACAAAAGAAATATAAAAGGGGTTTAATTTCCATGCAATGAAGAAAACAAACAAAAAAACAAAGAAATAAAATGGGGTTTATATTCAGATGCAAGAAAAAGAAAAAATAAATTTAAATGTTTAAGGTGCATGCAGGGTCTCAGGTGTACATACACCTCAGGCCCTTTCTTTTCTTTTTTCCTTTTCGCTCCTTTTCCAGAAGTTTCTTCTCTTAAAACAAATATATTATTCTTATTTGCTCAGGTGTATCCCCTTATAATTGAAGAGTAATTAAACCGGGGGTTAAATGAATGAATAATAATGGAATGGGAGTAGAAAATACAAAAACAACAAAGACTAAAGAAATGAAGATATATTTATAATAAAATAATAATTAATAAAAATAGATACCATTAAATAACAGTAATAAAGAGTAAAAAATAAATAATAATTCCAAAAAAATAAACATTAATCACGATCATAGTTGTAGCAGCAACAAGAAGAAGAATATATGGTGTAATAGTAGAAAATATAGTAATAATAATAGCTATAGAAAATAATACTAGTAAAATACTAAAAATAAAAAAAGTAATAAAAATGGTAAATACTATAAAAGAAAATAGTACTATTAATAATACTAATAATGATAATAATAGTAAATAATATTAAAAATAAAACAATACCAAGCCATAAAAATAAAAATAATATTATATGCTAATAATGAAGAATGGAAATAAAGATAATACAAAAATCAAAAACAAGGCAGGGTTAGAAAATATATAAAAAGCCAAAAAGAAAAAAGGAGACAGCAAAATGTCTCCGAGGAGACAGTTGAAATACGAAAATAAAAAAAGAGAAAAGGAGACAGCAGACTGTCTCCGAGGAGACAGTTGAAATACGAAAATAAAAAAGCGAAAAGGAGACAGCAGATGATCACCGAGGAGACAGTTGAAATAAATTATTAATAGGCAGCTGCTGCTAGCTGAGGAGACAGAGGAGACAGATAATGTGAAAGGAGACACTTATTTTAAGGAGACAGTAGAGACGGATTTTCTCAAAGGAGACAAAGGAGACAGTTTGAGGAGACAAAATATTTTATTTGAAGGGATAAAGGGGACAGCCACTGCTTGAGGAGACAGTTGGTTTGCGTGTATGAGAAAGGAGACACTGTCTCCTAACTGTCTCCTTCACTAGTTTTCTGTTTTTTCTTTTTTCTTTCTCTCTTTCTTTCTTGCATTTCTGCCCCATTCAGCCCTAATAAATAAATATTTAATTGAAGACACATCGCTTTTGGAGACAAGGGGACAGTTGGAGAAAAGGAGATAGTTGGAGACAAGGAGACAGTTGGAGACAGGGAGGAGACACTATTTGTTTTTGAAGGTATATTATTTTACCCTCAATTATATTATTATTATAGCAGTTATATTTATAAATGATAATGTAGTAGATATTGTTTTTTGTATTTCCTTTGTTTCATTTATTATATTCTATTATATCTTTAGTAAGAAACATTTACTATAAAAGCATAAAGTAATATACTAATAGTCATTGTATTAAATTAGTTCCATTAAGGGCCTATACACTGTACTTGCATTTATTACATATTTTTATTCTATTATCTGACATATTAGCATATTGTTAAATATATTTATTAATTTTTATTGTTTTTTATTTAATTATAATATTCTTTTCTATGTTTTCTGTATTTGTTTGTTATTTACTGCCTCTTAACACCCTGGGGGCCCTCTTATTCATTGAAAGAATATTAAAGCAATAAACAATTAATGTTTAAGGAAGCAGCAAAAGAACAAAAAGAGCAGATACTACAGATGCTGCTGCTGCTGCTGCTGTTGCTGCTCTTGCTGCTGCTGCTGCTGTTGCTGCTGCGATGTCACCTGCTGCTGAGATGCGACAGTAAGAGTAACAAATAATATACATCACATCCGGTAATGAAATATTAAATAATAAATAAAATGAAATAAATAAAATACAATAAAATGAAATTAATTCAATGTAATTTAATTCAATTCAGCGAGAAGCAATACAAGGACCAGCAGCAGCAGCACAGAGCAGCGCAGCGGGGGCTTGGCTGCTGCCTTCAGTCTTTTTTCTTGGTTTAAACAAATTAAAACGGAAATAAAATGGAAATATTAATTAATTAATTAATTAAAACTCGAAAAAAGAAAGAAAACACAGAAAAAAGGGCAATAATCGAGCCTAGTTGGGGTGTATGGACACCGCAGCGGCGGCGGTGGGCTTCCGGTGTCTGTACACCTCAAAAAAGCAGAAAAAAGAAATAAATAACATTTTATTTTAAATTAAAAAATAAGTAAACATATTTCGTTGAAGGGTGGAATAGAAGAAGGGGAAAAAGCATCCATCGGGGTCTCCTTGTCTTTGTTGGCTCTTCAGGGATATTTTCCCAAACCCTAAACCCTAAACCCTAAACCCTAAACCCTAAACCCTCGCCGATCGGCTCAAACCCCGCAAGTTGAGGCTCGCAGATACCCTTGGGGGGCCCTTGAGGCATTAGGCCTTAGGCGTTGGTTCCTGGCTCTCGATTTAAACCCTAAACCCTAAACCCTAAACCCTGTACCCAAGACATCAGGGGCCCCTCTCCTCTTGCTGCTGCTGAGCAGCAGCTGCTGCTGCTCCTGTCTCCTCCTGTCTCCTTCTGCAGCAAAAACGTAGCAGGCCAAAACAGCAGCAGCTAGCTGCAGCTAGCTGCTCCCACTGTAGCTAGCCGCAGCTAGCTAGCTGCAGCTATCTAGCTGCAGCAGCTAGCTGTTTCCCGCTGCTGCTGCCTGCTGCAGCTAGCTAGCTTCAGCTATCTGCTTCCCGCTGCAGCTACCCACCGGCAGCTAGCTAGCTGCCGCCGCTGCAGCTAGCTAGCTAGCCGCAGCTAGCTAGCTAGCTGCAGCTAGCTAGCTGCCAGCCGTTTAACTGAATTGAACTGCAGCAGCAGCAGCAGCAGCAGCAAGAGAAAAGCATGAGTGCAGCGAGGAAAGGCAAGGAAGGGGACAGCAGGGGGCCCCCCGGGGGGGGAGGGGGGGGCCCCTCTTCCCTCATTCGAAAAACTAAACGTTTGACTTTATCTCCTGATTTAGAAAAGGAAGGGTTTAATGCTGGCCAAGAAAAGAACCGAAGTAATGCCAAAGACAAACCCTAAACCCTAAACCCTAAACCCTAAACTCTAAACCCTAGGCAGTAGGGCGCAGCGAGAGGGAAGAGGGTTGAGGGTTTAGGGTTTAGGGGGTTGGTGCTTGCAGCTGCTGCCCTTGGTTTCTTGTTCTGAGTCCTTAGGGTTTACTATTATTACTATTAGGGTTTAGGGTTTAGGGTTTAGGGCATTAGGGTTTAGAGGCTAGGGTTTAGGACTGCTGAGGGTTTAGAGGATAAACCCATCTAAGACTCCAAATAAGCAAATAAAACAAGAAATAAAATAAATAAATAAAAGACAAATAAAAGTACATATATATATCTATGTATACAACCACCTATGTTGCTCTAAAAGCCTAAAAAAAGAAAAAAAGGAAAAGAGAAAAAAAAGAAAAAAGGATAAAAGAAGAGGAAAATGTGTCTTTGTCTCAGGCTCTGTCTTAGCCCCTCCCTCGCCCCCGTCTTCTTCTTCTCCTTCTTCTTCTTCGAATTTAAATTTAAATTCAAATTTGAATTTAAATATAAATTCGAATTCAAGTCCTAATTTCGGGCTCCATGCTTGTCTGAGTGTGGGGGGGTTTGCAGCAGACTACAGCCAAGACAGCAGCAGCAGGAGCAAAGACACCCGACGCAGCAGCAACAGCAGCAAAGACAGCAGCAGCAGCAGCAAAGACAGCAGCAGCAGCAAAGACAGCAGAGAGGCGAGGAACATAAAAGTAAATCAAGATGCATGCTCTTTTGTGCCATCTTTTGCTGGCAACCCCCGCTGCTGCTGGTTAGCTGTCTCCGATGGTCATGGACCATTTGGAGACAGTGTCTCCAAACTGCTGCAGAGTCTCCTTCCAGCAGCAGTAGCTAAACGCATCAGCAGCACCATCAACAGCAGCAGCAGCAGCAGCAGCAACAGCACCAAAGACAGCAGCAGCAAAGACAGCAGCAGCAGCATCAACAACAACAACAACACCGCCAACGACAGCACCAGCAGCAGCAGCAACACCACCAGCAGCAGCAGCAGCAAAGACACCACCACCACCAGCAGCAGCAGCAACACCACCAGCAGCAGCAGCAACGACAGCAGCAGCAGCAGGAGGAGGGAGCAGGTGAAGCAGGCCCTGGTGGAGGCTTTTGCTGAAGTGTCTCAAAGCCTGAAGAAGGGCACAGTTGATATTTTGTGCAGCGGCAGCACTTGTGTTGCTGCAGTGCTTCACGAGAGCTGCCTATACACCGCAAATGTCGGAGACAGCCGGGCGGTGCTCGCCAGGGCTGGGCAAGGGCCTCGTGACCAATGGTCCGCCGTGCCCTTGACCATTGACCATAAGCCGGAGTTAGAGAGGGAAAGAGACAGAATATTAAACAAGGGCGGGAGAATAGCCCCTCTCCAAGACGAAGAGGGGAACCCTTGTGGGCCCCTAAGGTTCGTCTCTCCTTTTTACAAGACTCCCAGTTTGTCTCCTTTGCACAAGGCTCCCCACTGTCTCCTTTTCAAAGTGCTGCGCGCTGTCTCCTTTCCGAAATGCTGCGCACTGTCTCCTTTTCAGAATGCTCCCCACTGTCTCCTTTTCGAGACGCGAGGCGCTCTGGTTCCTTTCCAAAATGCCTCGGACTGTCTCCTTTTAGCCATCCTCCTGACTGTCTCCTTTTGACTGTGCTAGTTTATGTCTCCTTTTGCAAATGCTGCTGACCGTCTCCTTTTGCAAATGCTGCTGCCTGTCTCCTTTTGGATGCCCTAATTCTGTCAACTTCTACCTATGCTGCGGATTGTCTCCTTTTTGTCCATGCTGCTGCCTGTCTCCTTTTGTAAATGCTAGTTAGTTTCGGTCTCCTTCTACCACTGCTGTTATCTGTCTCCTTTTACCACTACTTTTTCCTGTCCCCTTTTATCGCTGTTCCTTTCTGTCTCCTTTTACCCCGGCTATTATCTGTCTCCTTTTACCCCGGCTATTATCTGTCTCCTTTTACCCCCGCTATTATCTGTCTCCTTTTACCCTTGCTAGTATCTGTCTCCTTTTACCCCTGCTGTTATCTGTCTCCTTTTACCCCTGCTATTATCTGTCTCCTTTTACCCCTGCTCTTGTCTGTCTCCTTTTACCCTTGCTATGATCTGTCTCCTTTTACCCCTGCTCTTATCTGTCTCCTTTTCCCAATACTATTTTCTGTCTCCTTTTATCGGTACTGTTTTCTGTCTCCTTTCACCCGTCTTTTTATCTGTCTCCTTTTACCCTTGCTATTATCTGTCTCCTTTCTCCCCTGCAGCTACTTTCAACTGTCTCCTTTTCTTTTTCATCTGCCTGTCTCCGTTTCTCCCCCTTTTAACTGTCTCCCTTCCCGTTTCTTACCTGTCTCCTTTTCTTCCCCTTACTGTCTCCTTATCCTGTTCTAAACTGTCTCCTTTTCTTATTTCCCTTACCTGTCTCCTTTTATTTTCTTTACCTGTCTCCTTTTCCCCTTTTCTGTCTCCTCTGATTGCCTGTCTCCTTTGCCCCTTATTTTCAGCCCTCTCTGTCTCTGTTTCTGTCTCCTTGTCCCTTTGTCCCCTTATTTGTCTCCTTGTCTCCTTATTTGTCTCCTTGTCGCCTTATTTGTCTCCTTGTCTCCTTATTTGTCTCCTTGTCTCCTTATTTGTCTCTGGCTCCATTTCTGTCTCCTTGTCTCCTTTTTTGTCTCCTTCTTTGTCCCTGTCTCCTTTTCTGTCTCCTTTTCTGTCTCCTTGTCTCCTTTTCTGTATCCTTGTCTCCTTTTTTGTCTCCTTCTTTGTCCCTGTCTCCGTTTTTGTCTCTTTCTTTATCTCTGTCTCCGTTTTTGTCTCCTTTTCTGTCTCCTTGTCTCCTTTTTCGTTGCATTTCTTCTTCTTTGCCAGCCTTTTATCTTTTTATTTTTTATCTCTTTTTCTGTCCCCTCCCCTTCAACTCTATCCACATGCCACCACACATACACCTGCTGCTGCTGCTGCTGCTGCTGCTGCTGC
>HG711055.1:0-27253 GCA_000499725.1 Eimeria brunetti
TGCCTTCCGTCTGCCCTTTGAAGGTGCCTTGTACCTTTTGGGGGGCGGGCGTAGAAGTTCCGTAGCCTCCCCCCTAGTCATGTCTGCTACCTGCTTAGCCAGTATATCGTATGCCTGCTCCGCTGGGGTCCGCTGACGAATCCGTTGAGTATTGCCATTCCGTTGTTTGACATCGTTGGCACGAGCAACGGGTAGATCGCACCACTGGCCATTCAGGTAGGTACGTAGCTTATCAGACTGGAAATACCACGCCACCCTGTGGTTAGTCAGCCAATCAAGCCCCACCACTAGGTCATGTGGTACAGGCCCGACTAAGAAATCACCGGATAAGCGGGTAGCCCCACACCACATTGTGAGTCCCTTCACCACGCGATCAATCCTCAACTGCGCACCGTTAGCTACGGTGAACACACACCCCTCAAACAGCCTCCACACTTTCAGCTGCAGGCGTTCAACCGCCCCCGGACTAATGAAGCTCCTTGAGGCGCCGGTATCTAAAAGAGCTTCGCATTGGCTGCCAGCCACTTCGACCCTTAATATGGCTGTCATACCCACGCTACACAGAGTCCCCTTGGAGGTGGTGTCTTCCTGCGCCCTGTGCTCGCGCCACCACTGTGGCTCTTTAATGCTCGTGTCCTGCAGACAATGCCCTTCTGCCGCGTCGCCGTCCAGTTCGATGCTGTGGTCCCGTTTACGCGTGAGCCCTTCCTCAATTAGCAACGTAGTCCCGGCGTGAGACTGTACTGCCAAGGGTTGCTGGTTCTCCCCCACGTCCTGACCCTCGGCATTCACCGGCACCTCTCTACCAAGTAACTTCTTGCCCCAATCTGGGGAGACTGGAATGGAGTTAGGCCCTGTCGCTCCTGCGCACATTGCACTCTTACCACTTATAGACCGCCTAGTACGTTCGTCTCCCTTAACGACCAGGCTCGATCGTTTAAATGCCTCAATTGGTCAACGTGGGGCCGCATTTGCTGCTATCTGGGTTGCCTGACGGGCTCTCCTCAAGGTCTAGCCGGCGTAGGACAGTCTCTAGCGTAGTGCTCCAGTCCCCCAAATCTGGAGCACGTTTCCCCATTCCTTCGCGCCACTCCATTGCGGAGCGGACAGTCCCTGCTCATATGCCCCCTTCCGCTGCACTCGTAACAGAGTGATTCCTTAGTGTCTTTCCGTCTGTTTCCCCTGTTCGCCCGCTCTCGCTGTAGACCCGGGTCTTGTTCACTGTTAGCCCATTTACACTTGGCGTCCTCTAAGTCCCTCTGGAATCGGAGGCGCTCTTCGCATGAATCCCTCCATGGTGACGCCGTAGTAGCCAGTGCTACGGCTGCTTCCTGCCAGTCCGCGAATCTCATCGTTCCACCTCGAGTTATCTCTCGGTATATTTCTACCGTTAGGTTGGCCAAATAGTAACCCACCAACAGGTCTGGTGCTATCGGTACCCCTTGGGCTACGATGGCCCCAAAACGCGCAGAGTATGCGTTGTGATCACCTTGCCACACATTCTCTGCGATTATCACTTTCATCTTTTCCTTTGTTACGTTACAGAATCGCGCACAGACTTGCTGTCTAATGTAGTCCCAATTGGCTGGTGGTGCTCCCGTACGACGCAAGTACAACCAATAGCCCAAGGCGTCGCCCGTCAGATATCTTTTTACTTCTTCTCCCCATTGCCCAGCTTCTAGCTTTCATTCAACGAAATCTATCTCCACAAGATCGAGGAAATTCTCCATGTTCTTGCCGTCCTCGTACCGTATGGCCGTCTGGGGCGCATGTCCTAACCCCAGGGCCATCTGAGCTGCAAATCGCCGGAATAACTCGGCCACTCCCGGTTCCATCCAGGCTTGATTCATTTCAAGGTCCTTGCGTCCTCCAGCGTCGCGGTCCCTGTTCCTTGGTGTCGGTCGGCCTACCCCTGAGGTGGGTTGGCTGGTGTCGCGACCGGGTTCTGTTCGCTTCGATTCAATAGGATGCCCGGCGGTTTCCTTACTAAATACAACTATATTCTGCATTCCTGCGCTCGGTTCTAGTGGAGGTTGTACCACTTTTCCGTTGCGTAGCTGCATGTCCATCACCGTCTTCACTTAGATGTAGAGGTCCCTTCGGATTTTGGTGAGAGAAAAAAGAGGATCTTTCCCCATTAAATCAAGCTCAATAACTTTTTCATTTTATTTCAATATATATACTTCCCGGAACAGCCCCCAAATGTAGTGAACAGCTGGCCTACACTGTTACTACGTACGATCCCTAAGCTAGTCTGAGTATGTGCACACTTGCATCTAACTATCTGCATCCATGATTCTCGCTAAACTACTACTGTATACCGTAAATAGCCTTATAGCTTTGAGTCCATATTATCGTTAGGTAAGAAAACCCCCGAATAATAGAACTGACTCTTGACCCCCGCTGAGGGTCAGCGCCAGAGTCATAGTATCAACCTCGCATCCAGCCCCATGCCCGGTGTCGGCTAGCGAGCACTCTGTTCCCGTTATGCTTCCCTTCTATCTCAAGTGTCTTAAACCCTAAAGCATTCTATATTATTTATGCCATTTCATGTTACTAAGCCTCGAGGGGTCACGTCGAAGGTCCATTGTAGTGCCCGTGCACTACACTTTAACTGGCAACGCAGGGCACAGTGTGCAGAAAGTTCATCCGGCCTAGGCGGCGGGCATTCTTATAAAGTAGCCTTTTACAAATACATGTGTTTTAACGAATGCACCTCTAATGGTAAAGCCATACAGTGGAAAGCCTTTGGATATCCAGGCGTGGCTGAGGGGCCCCAAGCCCTCGCGCCCCAGGGCCCCAATGGAAGCTACGCCGTTGCATGGTATGCCTTTCCTAGTAACGCTTGTTGGGTAATGAATATTTTTGGTTCAAGAAGTTGCAAGGTGGTTGTAGGAGCTGAGGCCTACGCGCATGACGTTGGAGGTTGGATGCTGTCCTCTCTGGGGCTGCACCCTTGGAGAGGGTCCATGAGAGGTTACACTGCTGCAGCCCTCGCTCCGCTACTTCACAGGAGCATCTGGCGGAGAAGTGGCAACAAAAGCGGCTCTCTACATGCAACAGATGCAGAAAATGTTCGCTCCTGGCTAGCTCTACATTGGCACTCTTTCTCTTCAACGGCAACAACAAACGCAACTTCACACGCCTCATCAGCAGCAGCAGGCGCAGAGGGCGTGTCCGGCTCAACTTTAACAGCTCTGCCATCCGAAGCAGCAGCATCAGCCGCAACGAGAGCAGGAATGGGAAGTCTGTCCGCATCGGCAGCAGCAGCTCTGGGGGTAATAAAGAGCGCCTACGAACAGATGTGCAGGAAGAGTGTTTCTCTTAACGTACATGTCCACCATCAGGCCATAAGAACGCAAGTCACCAAACCGGAAGCAGCGGCATCAACAGCAGCCCGATTCACTGCTTCATCCAGACGCACAGCAGCAGCCCCAGTTGCACCGACAGCAGCCGCAAGCGCCGGCACAGCAGCACCAACAGCGAGAAAGGTGAAGCAACTTACGCGTGCTGAACGGCGGTCCTTTGAAGGGAATGTTCGTCGGTTTCAACTAATGGGAGACAAAAGGGAATTTCATCATATCGACAGAAACAAGAACCAACGGATTTTTGAGCCTTACCACATGTTCTCACTTTCGGTTACAACCAGCAAAAACAACGTCCACTGTGTCGTCCGAAACAGCAGCAGCAACAAGCGAACAGTCTTCACATCATTTGCCGGTAAATTGTTGAGAAGCCTTATGCCCAAATTTTTCAACTCTGAACGACCCTGATCTCCCACGAACGTTTTGCTTCCAGCGCGCAGCGCGCATAAACCATAGTGTGCCAAGCCCCAGACAATTGTGAACAATTTACATGCTGTAATAACACTAAACAAGTTTAGATGCATAACACCAAACCAATAAATCGAAGCCGGAGGGGAGAGTTTGCCGATGTTCATTTGCATTCTGAGGGGGCTGGGAAATAATGTATACAGCGTTCTCTCCCTTGTTTAAATTATCTTGTCTTTGTTGTTGCTCACGGTTCATGATTCAGGCCCTCCGTGTGCACTTAACATAACTCTGAAACCCGCAAAGATGCTGCTGTAGTTGATTTTGTTAATGCGTTTCGTGCGTATGTTCATTTTCTCCGGTGTCATTGCTTTTGGATTGTTGTGCTTACAGTTGGCCTTTTTTGTACGCCCTCTGAATTCTTTTTTCCTTCAGTTTAATTCACTGCTCTATGTGCCAACTGTATTATTGATCGACACCCTACAGCACACCGTGGTTTGCCAGCTATTTAATCGATTGCTCTCCGTTACAAACGTGTTGCTTGTTTTTGTTGGGATTCAATTGTATCGGTGTGGCGATATCGATAGCTTGTTGATCATACTGTTTTCATCTCCTCTTTGATTTTTTGTTGCTGTTTGCGACCTGCTGATGCTTTTGTACCTTGTACGTATTTTTTTAATTGATCTGCTCGTCTACACACCTGTGTATATCGTATTTACAGCTCTCTACGTTGTCTTACTAAGGTAGTCAATTTGTTTGTCATTGTTTGTCATTGCTTGCCTTAGGTAACGTCGGCATACGCAAAAGTGCCCAGCAGTCAAGCGCATGTGCTCTTCGCATCGGAGAGAACATAGCCCGAAAACTCCGCCGCCTGGGGGTTGACGGCGTGTCGGTGGAGTTTAGGAGGATCAGCCGTGTAAGTGCTGTTCTCAAAGCACTTACCAATCATAAAATTCATGTGCACTCCATCACACACATTCCCAGACTGCCCACATGCGGCCTCAGTGCCAGAAAACCCAGAAAAAGGAGAAGGGTTTAAATTCATTGCTGCAAACCCGAAAATGTTGTTCCGCTGGCGCTAACGTGGAATGTTGAATTGAAACGAAAGGGAATCCCGTGGTGTACGCCGTAAACGCGATAAAAATGCTTGCCTTAGTCTCTGGTTTTGCACGCTTAAAGGCCGTCTGCACAAAACGGGCCGTGCGGCCAAGGCCTGGCAGGCCATAACCATTGCGTGAACCCTATATCCCGGTATTTATTGAGGCTCTGTCTGAGGCTATGGAGCCCACCTGGCATCAAGTCAAACCCGAAAAGTTTAGTTGAACTGCTGTGGCTGCTGCCGTTAAGGCATAATGATTAGGGGAGTGCGGATTTACAAAGCTTACTATCGGTACCACCCAAAAGAGCACTACTTCTTGCTTGCTGGCGCCGACTTCTAGAGTACCCGAACACCGACATTTTGCCTCGTCAATGACAGGGAGGAACTGCGGCACATCCAGCACTACTGGCGCTACCGTGTTTTGGAAGCGGGTCGCTGCTTCGGCCATCTTGCCGCTGTGTCACTGGCTTATCTAGCTACTGCTGCTACTGCACCTATGTGGCTACTGCTGTCGCTGTTGCATACTTTTTGAGGCCAGTGCCTTTGGGCTGGGTATAGAGTGCCAAGCGCCGGCAGCAAGCCTTTAAAGCGAACAAAGGGAAGTATCAGTGAGCGTGCACTTCTGTATAACGATGTTGCTATACTGTCGATTATGCTATAGCGTTTGTGCGTATGGTGGTTGGTGGAGCATATTGGAAACTTCAGATTTTTGAGTCAAACTAGGGTTTCGTTGGTTCGTGTAAATAGAGGCGCTGGGTCGTAGTCAGCAAGGGAAGCGGAAACAGGAACGTGTGCTCTCGTCCCAGTGGCGATACAGGACCGGCAGCAACCAGAGGTGTACAATTCTGTTCACAGTGATGCAGATCAGCAGGAAGAGAAACAGTAGCGATGGCGGCAGACGTAACGAAAACATCAGAGGCAGCAATCTAACACCAACAAGCAGCAGCATTACTGAGGACCACACAGCCATCAAGAGCGGCACCAGCGGCAGCAGTACTATCAGAACCAGCGATACTAGGGGCAGAAGCAGTGAAAACGGCACCAGTCGGGCCATCAGCAGGCGGAGTAGGAGCTGGTGGCGCACGATCTACGGGGAGTCGGTCCCTATTTTCCTGCAGAGGACTGCCAGGTACTTGCATATCAATCCGGTTAAGAGGCTTGGTTGTGACTTTGTATCAGTCTGCGTTGCAGTACTAGCTGCGGTATACTGAGTTGCAGCCCATGCCCGGCCCCCTCATCTCGAATAAACCCGTTGGTGCGTGTGCCTAGCAGACCTGAGAGAGGGAGGGGGTATCAGCTGTTTCTTAGAATGCTGGTTAGAACCATCTTCTTTTCATTATTTTAAAGCTATATTGCTGCTCAGGACGGTCCCTCAATACGATAAACGACCCTCGTTACAGTTAATACAGTAGCTCCTCATGGCTCATCGCGGCAGGTGCAAGCAACGGGACCCAGCCCGCGACAGCAGGGCGGCCTAATGCGCAACAACGATTATCAACAAAGGTGCGTCGAATATGTATACACAGACAGGTCCTTTTCAGAACATCAGCCGTTTTTCCTCCTCGTACAAAACGGAGAGTGGCCATGATCTTCCCCCTTCTCGGGAGGCAACAAGTTTTCAAGACGCTTATCGCGCAGCACGAAGCTCGAGCTCTGCATATCCTCCGGCTGAAATTGCTTCTCTCTGAAGGTGACTCCGTAAAGAATGCCTCCGCCTTTGCCAACCCTCCGAATAAGAGGGGTGCCGCGATGCCAAGGTAACGGAGGCGTTGCTTGGTTCCCTTCACGTGTACCTCCGCCTTCAAAATGCATCGGCGAATTTGCAACTGTTTTAAGCATCCGTTTTAGTGGAAGGGGACAAAACGGCGATGCTGGCTCTACCAAGGGAGAGGTTCGACGTTTCCGGACGGTAACCAAATCGTTGAAGTCTTCAGCTATGTAGCCAAGGTAGAGGAGGTTTGTTGCCGGGGATCAACAGAATAGGCAATGAGAACTGACAGCACCTAGATAAAGCAAACATCCGGGAACGCGCAAAACCAAGAAGTATCAGCCGTGATGAATTATGGATGGGTGACTTCCAGGTAACTTGTTCATTGCAGGGCTATCCCCCGCAGAGGGCCGATCGGTAGCCGGCTGGGCCGAGGCCAGGGAACTAGGGGGTGAAGTGGCTGAATTTGCCGAGTTACTAGAGTGCCTGTGCATAATACAGGGGAAAACGCCGCTCTCACAGCTATACACGAGGAAGGACAGAGCGGACTTGGAGACGAAGCAGATCTTGAGCGTATGGATATTGGTGCTGTGAATGCCAGAAACACCCAGAAAAAGATTAGGAGGGGTAACCGGCGGAAGGCAGCGGACTCAGCATGCAGAAAACCAAGAGGGCGTATCGAGTGGCACATCTGCTCCCTTTGCATCTGGCAAACTAATCGAGTTAAATGTTGCAGATGGGTAAGAAGGGCTGAGGAACTGTAGGTGCAGGTTTTTGAGCAGCGCTGCTAGGGAAACAAATTAAGCCAGGGGAACGTCCGGATTCTCATGCAACGTGCGGCGCGGCGATAGAGCCGAAAGACTCGACTGGTTCTCTTGCAGTCGAGCCAAGGGTCAACTGAAATTTCTCGAGGAGCATGAAAAATGGCTTAAGGCTGCCGGGCCAGCAGTACGCTGCAGCAGAGCTAGGGTCTAGGGCTGGCTGTGGAGTTCGCAGCGTTCTCTGCTGCTATTGCTTACAATTCTGTGTCTAGTTACCAGGTTCAAGCAGGAAATATATATTTGAGCCAAGGCCTAGCAAGTATTCCTTAAATTCATGTGTTTATCTTAAACAGACCCTTATCCAAGTAATGTGAGGTATATCAGTAGTGAAATGAAAGTTCACATTACTCTACCAACAAGAGGTGCCCGGCGGGCTCTTGGTTAAGCGATGCAGATGCTCGAAAGTGTGCAGGGCTATATAGACGACGTGCTATAGGTATGCATGCCAGGCGTAGTATTTAGTCAGACCCAAGGAGGTCTTTCGTTGCCCGCTAATGCCTTGCTGTCACATGACCATTGCACAAGAGCTTCCTCTTGGGTCCTCCGGTTTTTCTGAAGCACTTCCGCTTGTACTTCACCGCTGTCTCCTGTTTTGCTTGCCTTCTTTTCGCATAGTGCCTGGGTGAAGGCTGTATCGCCATGTACAAACGGGGGTTGGCCACACTTCCTTGCTTCCGCTGCCCCGGCATTACCGTGACTCCCCACAGATTACCGCTGGTAAGGAGAATAGTGCGTTAGTCTCGCATTACCCCAGGATTCTTCCGTTTAAACGCTCTGACGTGTCTGCACTGCGGCGTGGTGGAGGCGGTCTAGACTTTCCACGTCTATCCGCAATGGAACAGGTGTTAGCCAATCTCTAGCGCAGTATCCCATACTTCTTCATTTCTTAAACGTTTAAACCGGACTTTTAGGCTGTTCCCCCGACTGACGCTCGCTTTTACTTGATGTATCCGCCTCTCACACTCACTATAAGCGGCGACCGACTTACCCGTGCCACGTTCACTGGTATGTCGTCGGCAGGTACAGCTCTCAAATCCCGCTGGCCTGACCGCAAGGCAGTCCTTGTTCCGTTCCCCTTGAATGGCTGTTTTGGGCCATACTAACTAGCTACAGTGGTTTTGGTTGCCTCCCACGAGTAGTGCCGCATTTTGTCGGGAAAGATTAAGGAAACTATGTTCTGTGTGTACTTTTTGGAAACATCCTTGTTAATACCCACTGTTCCACGCAAAGACGCCCTGGTGCTTGGGCGTTGACCGGATCTGCTCCGATGGGCCATACAGTACTATGCTGTCAACTGTAGTGATTATCTGTGTCATTGTCGAAGGACAGCCGTGAGCTGCAGCGGAGTCAAAATACTTGAAGATCAGTACTCGCAAGTCGTTCCTAAAAAGAGCGGCTTGCCTCCCATGCAGGCTCCGGCATCTTGTACCAGCGACCAAAGGACCTGGGGACTGTGTAAAATGGGGGAGCCGATGATGGGTTGCAACGCACTGTGCCGCATGTAGGGCTGCAAGGCAGACTACTGTGCGATCGCAACCTAGCCGCACTGCTTCATGAACTAACGAGATTGAGCGTTGTTATGCACGTACGTGGCCCTAGGTAGCTAGTCTGCTGGCTACAGGTGAGAGAGCATGCCTTGACTTCGGCCCGAGTTTGCTACATAGGTATCAACCTACCACGGACCATGATGAGCTTCACGTAAAAGTAGAAGTATGAGCTTGTTAATCAGTTACCGAGTATGCTACCCAGTGGCTCCTAAGCTATTCGTTCCTTGCACGGACGCGTTGCCACCACAACCTTGTTACGCAAGGGAAAATTCAAGTTTCCTCAAGACAGGGGCTCCTTTAAGAATTAAAACAACAGTAGATGTTGCACTCTGAAGAGATGAGGACGGCGGAGAGGAAAAGCGGCCCCACATTTCCAGTTCTTGCCCAGTGGTGGCTGTCCCGCAGCGCAGGGGTTGTCCTGCCCTGGTTGGGGAAATCCAAGGAATCCAAGGCAAAAGTTCCCCTACGTAACTTGTCTTTCTTTTATCTGCTCTCAAGTCAAGCTTCGTTCCCGTGTCAAAAATGTACCTTCCTTTACTGCTGGCCGCTGCCCACATGACGTTGTCGGCGGCAACGGTTGTCGAGACAAGCAACTTCCACGGGGCGAAGTCCAGAACATTAACGGAGCGACAGATTCATTTGACGGGCGATTATGTGGCCATGGAATATACCACCAACCCATCTCTGCAAGCCAGGTTTCGGCGTCGCGCATCGCCGTTCGCACTGGCTTTTCTGTTGGCAGCCACATCAGCGATTGCCCTTGCTGTCATGCATTGCTTTAGGGCATTAGTCGTTCAGGCGAATAAGGATAATTATGGTGCAGTGGAGCGAAGCCTAGCAGAAGGCGGAGACCCATGCTCCGTAGGACTTGACTGTTTCGAGTGATACAGCAGTTGGGCGTATCTGCGGAGATGCACGGCATTAATATGAACAACGCTCGATGCAGACGCTGCGAGGAGTGTCCGGCTGGGGTAGGCCGTTTGGCTGTGAATGGGCCATCCCGGTGCTTCGCCGAAACACCCCCGTTGAGGAAAGGGAGAGGCCTCTCGTTGGCAGAGTATTGTTGACATCGTTGGCGCATGGAAAGTGCCAGATTAGTTGCATGCCATGGGAGCTCAATGGAGCAGTTCACTGTGCGTCTGTAACTTGCACGGGAAGTGCGCTGAAGCAGTAGTAGTTGAAATACCAGGGCCGGCGCACCGAGAGCTCTCAGAAGTGCCAAAACAGTTCGGGGTGCGTCTTCACGGAGTGCAACGCCCGTGTGAGGGCTGTAACGACTAACTCTCTAATTGCAAGCGTGCGTGCAGTGCAGTCAGGACAGCTGATGCAAAGTTGACCCGAGTGCAAACAGATCTAGCTGAAGTACCTGGGACCGAAGTGCATGAAATGCTGTATTTTGATGAACGTGTACACGAAGTTTTTGCACACTTGCAGGGATTGTACGGCACGCGCCGCTGATGACCAGTATATTGGCGTGCTCATGCTACGGGGAGTTTTGCTGTTGACATTACTTGTTGGACTTGAGAGCGTACGCTGGTGGGAGCTCTTCTACTTGTTCGTGTGTTTTCCTACATGATCTTGTGCCTATGGTGGATCTGCTAAAGCACCACGTAACAACATGGAAATGCACATCAAGCCAGCATGGTTGGTGTATCCACCTAGTGGACCTCCCGGCATGCAAGATTGCATTCTTTCTCGCTTATCTCAGTTGACACGCAGATGGGCAGTTCAGACTTGCTGGGGCATGCCATGAACTTTCAAATTCCCATGGAAGACAGCTGGGGGCCATCGCAAGGTGGGGGATTTGCGGGTCTTTTCATTTTCCACGTTACCTTCTGGTTTGCTTTTGATCGCGTCCGTGGAATAGCTTTTAGTGTAGGCATGGGCCATTGCCACTGTTTGAAGACTGCGCTTGCGAGCATCCCCTTCCAACAATCAAGCGCACAACCGTAGGCAATAGGAAATGATTCTGGAAGCACTGGGAGTTCTTTAAGGCTGCCCGTCTGCGTAACTGCAGCGTAAAGATGGATGTCCAGGAAGGCGTTTGTGTTTGAGGAGGTGTTGTGTTAAGACACATGCTATGGCTAATGCGAACGTCTTCGCTGTGGGTCCAGAGCCGGAGTGCCGGATTTACAACCTGTGCGCCGCTACATGTTGCGTGGTAGCGCAGCTAGGCCGTTATAGCCCTGCCGCCCATCTGTGTAAATACTTCTAGCCAAAGCAACGGGGTTCAGTAACGATATCTTAATACCAGTTTAACACGACAGTTCCAGATGCCGCGTACACAAGTGTGCGTCACTCCACTTAAGAATGGCACGGTGGGAATGTGGAAAGTCGTGAATCCCGTTGCATTGGCCAGACGCATTTACATAAATGAACATAAGTAGTACATTCAGATGTTACGATGCCGGGAGGTGCTGGTGGTAATATCTTTCACGAAGGCGACTAGAGAATACTCCCTTTTCACGTATTACTGTGCCACCAGCTTTTGAAGAAAACAGCAAGCCCAGTGCTTGGTCTCTTAAAAGTGTGCAAAGAGAGGATTTCGGTTTTTCAGGAAGTATGTTGCATCTGCGCGACCAAATGAGAAACTTGCTGACGTGGGTATAAACGGCAGCCCGCACGCCCCACTGGACAGCTGAGGATATAAAACAACTGTGGTAATATGGCTAGTTGTTAATTTGCTAGCTAGCAGTAACTTGTCACCAAAATGCTTATTTCAACAGCTAAACGGGACAGTGTTCACTGCGGATTGCGTGTACCTAAGGCGTCGGCACACGTTTTTGAGGACATACTGCGCGAGAGTTAAGTAGGAAAGTTGGATGGGGGGAAAAGCAAAATGCGTGTTCCCAAGCTACAGTTTTACAACAAATGCGCTTTAATTCGCAGCCAGTACGGAGAATCACTGATTTTGATACCTGACAGATGTTACATGAATTCCCCCGAAGAGGCAGCTGTGTTTGTGTGTCCGGATAAATTTTCTCAAATGCAGCGGCAAGTGCAGCTGACCCGCACCCTTCAACGGTACACACATTGGTGCAGCACTGGAATAGGTGTGGACTCAGGTTTCGGGTATGTGGCCGTTATATGCCCGGTTACTTCATCCCATTTGCATGTGAAGTGACTTGAAGCAGCACGGCTGAACCTCCTTATCAGAGCTAATGGGCATAGCTGCGTCGTTGAAGATTAATGTGTAGTTGCACACCCCGGCTGCGAATGGCGCGACACAGTGTACGGTGGGTGGAGATGGAGGCTTGTGCAAGATCAAACGAAATGTGTCGTGTCACAGGCGCAAAACACTCGGAATGGTGACAGAGTGCTCAGCGTTCTCCGGTTGGTGAAGCATTCACGTGTGCAGCGTCTCGGGATTCACAAAAACGGCGAGAGTGGCATTTCAGTGTCCTCCACGACTGCTGTGGAAGCTGGACGCTTGACTAAGATGGGCACGTGAACATCGCAGCGAGTGCGTTGATTGTGGGGATATACGCAGCAAGAAAAGGGCGTCCGTGCTGCTTCGCAATGGCGCTTTGCGTGTGTCGCATTTGCCCCTTTTCGGTTTTGTCTTCGCATTTGCACTTGAAACATTCACCAACACCACCATCGGTACCAGGAATTTCGCCCTCGTTATACTCCGTGTCTTAATGGGGCCCCTAGCAGCCTTAGGACTGCCTAAGGCTGCTCGATGCTTATGACTGTTTCCCCCTGAATCCAGTTTTCCCGTCTGCATGACCAAAGGTTCCCTGCGCACCGTACTCTCCTAGATCGTTATATTAGCATTTTGGGGTTCTCTCCTGCCGCATACGTTCCCTACCCTAGTATCTGGTGCAAGATGTTCGAACTAGTTGGAAAAAATACGAGCATGAGCGCTGCTGACATCGAGATAATCAAACAGCCTTCGTCAAGACGAAGCAAAGCAGTTGAGTCCCTCCAGAGCCATCCCTTCTGAGTGCTGCAGTCGTGTTCGTCGTTCCTTGCTGTGTACTTCATGCATTTTGCAAAGAGGTAAATGGAACTCAGCGCAGCGGGACTCGCTCGTCGAGATTGCTGCGGAGGCAGGCATTCGATGGCACGGGGAACATTTTTGAGGTGGCCGGGCGGTAACATCTGTAGATAGGTGGTAGATAGGTGGAAGCGCCTCTACCAGCAGCAGGAAAAAGATTTTGCTTCGCGTTGGACCCGGCGTGGCTACGGTATAACGTATATAGGATGTGTATGGGTACGGCCGCCGGCTTTTTTCCTTGGTAGGCAACGGAACGCAGTGACTGCAACTCAATACGAACCCTTTAACACACTAGAGTGGACGGTACCATGCCGAAGCGGAAAGACGTGCTACTTTATTCGCGGCTTAGCCATTCTGAGCGCCTCGAAAACTACATGCCAGTAGGGTCTGTGCAGAGTCCCGGCTAGTTGTCCTGAAACTACGGCGCGTTCTTCGCATCGGCTGACTAGGAAGGGAGACAGAGCTCATGGTTGTCAGCAATGACGGGAGCGGCAATGATTTGGCTGGTGAAGTAAGACGCAACGTCGTAAGGGGTATTCTCTCTACTGATGCTCAGGCTATGAGGTGTTCGGTGATGCATGTATTGTTGTACGTGCATCAAGGTAGGTGAGAACTGCCGCAGCCGCACGTGATCTCATTCCCCTTCCATCGCGTCGAGGAAGCCTGCAGTTCAAAATTGGGAGAACTGAAAAGGCGAGGGCTAGTACTTTTTGTTGCCCTTTGCACAACAATATCTTGCAGTCGATGCAGAGTTCTTCTGTGGGGTGTTTGGAGCACCAAAACTTCAACAAATCACGCGTCGACAGCAGCAAACTGGCATTTTTGATTCGGGGACGGAGGCTCTGGTAACACCTTGATGTGGCCTTTGTGAAAGCATTCCTCGGCGCTCGATGCATGGCAAACAGAACTGCACTACACACTTTGGCACTCCAAGACTGCACCGATTGAGAACGTGCTTGAAAACACGGCATAGCGATTTGCTTGCCTGTCGCATATTGTAGTCACTGGCACAGCTGTGTTGCGAAGAGATTAATACCTTGATGTTTGCTGTTGTTTAGCATGGAGGCTATAATGGCAAAGTGCTGCGCAGGGTTAAGCTTCAAGTATCCCGCCTGTGAAATAGGCAGCTCGTGTTGCTAAATGGAGATGCTGAGGTGACGCGCTTTTTCCATGAAGTTGTTTAGCATTGCTGCCGGGTTCAGTCGTTTGTCTGGGGTATGGGGAGTTCACCAAGACCACGTTGTGAAAACACGTTGGGACAAGCATTAACCTAAGTATGTGCGTCGCACGAGCTAGATTCGACTTTAAGAATAACAACTTGCATGCGCAAGTGTCCATCCAAAAACGGCTTTTCAGGTCAAGGTTGGTCACCATGTTTTTGGCTCCGTTGTGATTTGGTGTTTTATCGCTGACGCGCTGCAACGCGGTGCCGCAAAATCGCCCTCATGCAGTGGGACTGTACATCTATATATATATATATAGGCGTATATGGACACTGAGAAGTGCTGGATCTGCCCGGGGCTTTGAAGGAGGCCTTTTGAACAAATGCAGTTTATGGGCGACAATTCTCGCTGCGTTCGAACCTAGTTTCGGTTGATGCTACCAACATACAATAGTGGTGTCACACCTACTTACTTGGGTGAAGGAAGCGACGACACGTCGGTGTGTTGTTTTGTGTGAGTGAAGTGCCTCAGCACGCATGCTGGTCTAGGCCACAGTGGTGCCATAATGTGCGTTGCCGCGCATTTGCCATATCCGCGACTTGCTGAGTTGGACAAACTAAACGCGAGATTACTGTAAAGATGGTTAGTTGAATGCTGCAAATTGCAGGATAAATTCGAGACGGTATCCCCTTAGACTACCGTCTGGCTGTGTGCTCGTCTGTCGAAGCAATTTACTTCGCTGATCCATTATTCAGGTCTTGCGCCACGGAGCTTCCGACCTCAGTACCTACGCACTAGTGGACAACAAGTGTATATGTGATGCGGAGCCTTGGCCAGAATGCCTGGATCTTTACAAAGAGTCGTTTCCATACGCTGCTCTCCGCCATAAGCAAACCAACATATGTGGATGGAGAAGCCTCGACGGGTACGCATGTGCTGCTGTGCAGGCTGCAGTCTGTGTACAAAGGGCCACACTTACCCGGCGCGTTTCCGACACGCAACATTGAACTGGTTCCAGCCGAATTTAGACTACACAGCCATAGGCTTCGGTCTAATCGCACCCAATACCGCCAGCATGTCACGTTGGGGAGGCTGGCTATGACTTCAGGGAGTGTGTAGAAGGCATCCCACACAGGCCGACGGTAACGTTAATAATGTAATGATCCAGCTTGAGAGTTGTAACCACGACCGTCTATGGCGCTTTTGCTGATGTGTGGAGACATTCCCGAAGGTCTTTGCGGTCGCTACTAGTGTAGGCAGCCGTTCTTGGCTATCGCGTGCACTCGTGGCTTCATCGTACGAACAGCAGAAAGCAACCAGGCTATATGTGTAATGAGCTGCAGTTTCAAGCACTAGGGCCTTCGTTAGGCTAGGAACAGAACGTGCTCTAATGAAGCTGTACCCGATTCATATTTAGGTTTGGGTTTTTGGCATTGCATGAGGCCACTTTTCATAAGGCCACTTAGGGATGCTGACTGAGAAGACAGTGAGTGCTACGCTGTGCATCGAGAGACAAGTTGGACACGGGACACTCCACAAAGTTCATCAAAAACGGGATGAAGCTCCGGTATTGAGGTTTGGGATGATACTGCACTTTCTGGGAAACTTTGGCGGCGAGGGGGACATGCGCTTGGCAGGTATTTTACTTACGCGCCAGCTATGAGTGCCCTTCTGTCGCTTGTGCATCCGTGGCTGTGGTTTCCTGCACTGCACTCACGTCTTCGCGAAGTGGTGCGTGGGTGTGGGTGGAACATGTATCTAAACAATCTAGAATCGTATTTCGCCCGTTGTGATGCTGCACAAACATAGTGACGCTGGCTCTCGTTGAAAGTTTGCTCCTCGTAAAGTACGCAACTTGTTCTTGCACACGGCTAATTCGGCGACTGAAAAAGAAGTGTTCGTGCGTCAGTTGGTACGTTTTAAAGGCTGAGGGCTTGCACTTTAACATCGCTGCTGTCCGTTGGAATTCTAATCCCGCCACATGTATGTATGTCAATGCATTTTGACTCGCCGTACGAATCAAACGCTGCAAAAATGTTGATGCAACTTGATACCAACCAACCTCATTCGTTGAGCACGAATAATTGTATGCTTTGCTAAGTTGGCACGGAAGCTTCCAGAACTCGCCTGCCATTTGCCTATTTACACTTTTTCGCTGCTTGCTATGCCTCCTAATTTGGTGCCTTGACCCGACAACGGGTGACACTTTGTTGCCACGTGCTCGCCATCCGGACGTTTTTTGAGTTCAGGGTCGACGGTGCTATCTGGGTTTTGTATCCGCTCGTAGGCATCGGTTACAACCCGCCTTGGTAAAACAAGGGGGGAGCCTTGTCTGCCTGTCAAATATGTAGCCGTCATCGAGACAGCACTGATACCTCTGGAAATGTAGTAGTCGCGCCAGGTGCTTTAGTATATGTCTCCGAGGATTGTACAGGCTGGCTGCTCCTCTAGAATGTACGCGGGACGCCACAGCCCGCAGGGCAGGACGAGGACTGTTAGCGTATCGTAAGGTGATAGCAACCCATCTTTGCAGAGGGGAACCTTTGCTTGCCTGCTAGGCATTTAACGCTTAGCTGCAGACACCGCTGCTCACTCAAGTCGGCACGCCAACCCCCGGCTGATGCTGGTGAGATTACTTTGCAGCATTTAGTCCATTCGAGGGAACGGTATTAAGTATGTCGGATTTACGTCTCTTGATCCTGTCCTGTCGAAGTATTCGCTTGCTAATTAGCGAACGAGCAGCCGGACCCCGTCTTCTTGCTCCATGCTGATCATTGTATTGTCTTTAAATGCATAGTCGGAACGCGTCTACCACCGTCACCTACACAGCATTGGTTCCCTCCGGCCTATGCTGCGCGCTTGAAATTGCGAGGTGTCAAACTGAGCCTTGTCATCATCACCAAAGCAAAGATATTGTTATTCATGCTGCTCGCTTTGCAGCCCAGTAGACTAGGGAGGCTGATTGCATTAGCAGGAAGTGCGCCACATGCGTCTAGTGAAACAGAGAAAGTTTAATAAGCCATATTAATGCTAAACTAATTAATTTATAATAATGTGTTAAAGTAGCGGTAGCCTCCTAAGTAGCAACGGAGGTGTACTTCACGCAGTTAGTGAAGGCGACTTAGCCTGAGGATTCTTTGACTATACGTTTCAAAGCAGGATTCGACCCTATGCTTTTTGCGGTATCAACAGGATGCGAAGTGATTCAAACGGTTTCTACTCTACTGTGTTCTTGGGATAGTGCAGCTGGCGTGTTAGTATGAGGGGTAATCTTCTTTCAGGCAAAAACTTCCTTATTGTAGGCATTGCTTTGACCTTGCGTATGCAGCAGCAGGGTGTGTTTATGACACTACACCACCAATGCTGGCTCCCCTATAGGCATATGCACCAGGCTGTTTGTTTGTTCGCTGTAGACCGCGTTGCAAGCGGTCTCGTCGAGCTGCCTGAGTAGTATTAACTTTCTGTTTTTGTGGGGTGCTTGATGTGGCAGATCGTGGGTGGTCAAATGTACCTGAAGTACTCACGATAGCATGCTCGCAATTATGGTGCGGTCGGACGTTCCTGTTCTGCGGACTGTTGATAGGCTAAGCGCTATAAAGAGGCCCCCGCTAAGGGGCATATCCAGCGTATTAGGGCTACTGCTTTGGTCTCCTGCGAGTATATAGGTTGGCCAGTAACGAAGATTGTCAGGGTAAATAATCCCCGGGTGCTTCTCTTGGGGAGCGTGCTTAGAAAGATACGCCACCCGTTCGTGTCGCATTGGCACATTTCTGCCCATGCCCAAGGACTCCAGCTGTTTCAGTTCTCTAGTAGTGATTTGGTGTGCTCTGCGGATATAGACAGACCAGCTACTGAAAAGGTGAGGGGTCAACAATCCCCGCACATTTCCGCTATACAGCGTGCTTAGAATAATTTCGGGTTGCACCGGAGCATGGCTGCCCATGCGCAAGGGCTCCGGTTGTTTTTTGTTCGGACGTCTGAGGGTCAGGCGTGTTCTGTAGGCAAAGGCATACGGAAACGCCAACCCGTACATTTCTAGTATGTGCGTCACATCGATCCGTTACAAGGGAACAGCGAAAGGGGCGATAACAGGATGAATGGGGGCCACAGCCATGCTTGCTTCCCGCAAAGTGCTCCGTGCTTTGAGTGCTCCGTACTTTGAGAGTTGCAGAGCTTGTGCTTATGTGCATGTCTCCCTATCAAGAACGGCAAATGGAGGAAGCTCAGGCGGACCTTAAAAAAGAATAATGGCTATCCCAAAGTTTAGCCTGACAGACTCGCAACGCGTAATAATTAACAGGGCGTATATTTGTGTGAATTGAAAGCTCTGCAGGGAGTGCGTTGAATTCTGAACGTATAGTAGCGGAGAAAAAGGAATGCTTAGAAGTCAGTGGTAAGTGCCTTTTACCGAACCGAAGCGTGACAATGTATACTGAAAGTGCTGCCGAGAAAATACCGCTCGATCAAAGGCGATATTTCCGACATAGAAGCGCCCTTCGCTGTGGATGTGGGTGCGTGGCTGACCTTGCCGTAGTTCCACTGCCAATTTGCGTAGTTGGTATTCCTTCTCACAACAGAAGCACATTTACCTAGTAAATATGATGCTTCGCTGTGAACGTAACGCCGCGTCCGTCAATCTTTGCACCGTTTATCACCCTGAGGCAAAGGTCATCCGCGAGGTCCCTGCGTAACCTCACGCAGCAGCACGATTTTCCTCAGCCTGAATATTGATGAGCTTAGTAGTGTGAAAATACATTCTTTGTGAAGTTAGTGCGTTTGTCAGGTTCGGGTATAGATACACGCTAACGCGTTAGTAACAGAGACGCTTGCTTGCTTATGTGCTGCAAAACGCTGATGGGCCATTTAGTGCGCATTCCTCCGAGAAGAGAGAAATGTGCTTGATGTTGTCGCCCTCCTGGTTGGTTTCAATTACCGATAAATTGTGCCGAAGTATGAAAAGGTTCTTCGGTTGTGCTACGTGTGCATAGCCGGCAATGGTTTGGCCACTCTCATTATGCCCCGTATCCGGCTGTGTTAAATTTCTGGAGGAATTTGATGCAGCCGGTCACCACATTATGTGTGACATTGCCGCGCGCATCTTAACGGGTTCCGTGTCAACAGTACGTGCGCTGCCTCCGTAGGACGAAGGTATCTGACGGGTGGGCATTTAAGCCATGTCAACCAGAGTGGCGGCAGGTATAGACCTGACGAGAAACAGCGTAGAGCTGGTTCTCGCGTTCTCGAGACACTTCACTAGAGAAATTATGCAACGAGCATAATAAGGTGTTCTTCGCAGCATCGCATGAAACCATAATAGATGCAAGGACTGCAGGAGTAGTAAATATGTTAATTGCTACGGGCTTATGGAGTATCATAGGCTTCTGAGTGGTCTTCACAGGCTAGGCATGGGCCCGACGAGATATCGCACTGCCCTACTCCATTTTTGTAATATATGAAAGCCAAAAGGAAATTGATCCCACGCGCGTCTCTGGAGCCACATGCGCGTCAGACAGACCAACAGCTTAGTTGGAATTGATGGTTTTTGGAGAATTCTCTTGTGAGTGGACTTCATAGAAAAGCTAAGATCATCATCTACGAATACAGGGATTGTAGCACCATACGAAAGACTATATGGTATTTGAGCTGAAAATGTTTCAATATTTTCTTCTACATCTGATTCTAATGCTACTCATCATTCACTTGCAGAAGACGATAACCCTCTAAAATTTTAAAGGTAAGTTCAAGTCCGTTATGCGGCGTTGTTTGCCTGATCGAGTAACACATCATTGTGTCCCTTGGCTGAGCCGTATGGGGATGCCTGTGAAAATTCAAAATGCGGCAAACGTACGTCGTGGAGGCAAGGCAAGCCTAAGCAAACCGAGAGGCTGCCTCTAAGGTGAATCGACACTATTGGCCTCTTCAATGTGTCACATAAAGACAGTCAAGGAACGCAGCCATGTGCTGGGAACCATAGAAAGCAAAGAATGCGTTATCCACCAGTAGCGCACGTAAGAATGCGCTTCACGACCGCCTGCTTCTATACGGCGCCCACAAACTAGACTATGCGCGCCAACTACATTTGCAGGGGGTACGTTCCCTGCGCAAAATAAGAAGTCCAAAAGAGCATAATTGTACAGCTTCGCATGTGTGGCACTAGGGCCGTTCCTTGCGTTCCTGTGTGCGCTGGGTGCGGCATGCTTGACGGGCTGCCAAACGGTTGACATAGGAGCCGTTCAGCTTTGTGTTGCCTCCACCGGCGCTGTGCACACTGCTGTGCTGTAGTACCTCTGGTGTGCCGCATCATAGCGGTGACCCTTCACACGGACCCACAAGACACAGCTTGCCAGTTTCCAAGATGAGCACAATGGCGAGGCGCAACTGAATTTCATGCTGTCAACGGCTAGACTGTGAGCCAGCAGGAACATGCATACAGGAATTCGTACAGCACAGTTTGCTAGGTCTGCGGAGTAGTTGTTTTTCTTGAGGGCGTTAGAGAGCCACACTGAACGGCGTAGCTTTCGACGGAAACATACTGACCAAGCGTTGCCCCATGGGTGGCATTTGGGTAGCCTGGAGCTTGTGTGTGCTGCCTTTGTGGCTAGCAAGATGAAGCATTGCGTATGGCCTCTGTTGAGCGAGGGCCCGTGACTTTCTATCTGTGCCAACAGCTCTTCGTACAAACGCGTAGAGGACATACGAAAATATTTTCCGAATACGAGAGCTCCCTCCAAACCTTATTGTCAATTATTCAAGACGGTAACCGGGATATTCGTGTCGACGCGTCGATGCATATCATCTGCAAAACCACTAGGCCATCACTACAGAAACTCAACCCTACTACAGGCGGTGTGTGGAAAGCGTCAGTTTGTCGTTTGCATTCCCCCTTGCTGCTGAGTTCATGCACGCTGACAATCAAGCACGGAGTCCATAAAAAGAGGGTCGCATGCGATACCACCCGACGAAGGGTTTGCTTGCTCTGCTGTAGATGCAGCACGGCAGGTGTGCTTGTCCATCTAGTGAATGCCGCGGTGCTGAGACCGTGGTTTACGTCCTACGCTGTGCAACAAAAACATTGTGGGCAGTGCTGACAGTGATGCGGATGCTCTCGGTTTGCTGGAAACTGTATGTTTCAGCACTTCAATAGCGCCTGCTGGAGTTCAGTATTGCCGCGCTTTGCTTTCTAACTGGGCGTGAAGGGAGTGCGCCACACGCCTACTGCATTAGAAGAAACCACTATGCGTAGTAGTATAGCACGATAAATCAGCTCAGTTGTTGTGCTTTTGGGTCTTCACGGATATGTATACCATACCCTCCGGGAGTAATGGTAAGGCCATTACTACAGGAAACTACGTGACGGACACACAAGGTGTAGCCACTGGAGATTCTTAGTAGTGCGGAATAGCCCGACCAGTGCACAGCGGGCATTATGCCGCTCAAACCGTCAAAACGTGTTCATTAATGTATTAACTGGCGGTGAATGGAATTGTCTAGTCTGTTTCTGAAGATGCCAAGCAACTGTGTAAATCTAGTCCCGTACCGGGGCTCAGGGGTCTTCGGGATCTTGTCACCTCTGCATGTATGCTGCAGAGGTCCACCTCAGGTGTCTACCGCGGAGACAGAAGGAGCACAAGTCAATATACCGCATAATTAAGCGAAGAGCTGCGCATCTCGGATGCGGGCTTCCAGATTGTGCGTCGAAAAAGCACTAGAAGCTCTCCAGAACGAGTTTTAACTGTTAGGGCCTGAGAAAGTTGTGTGGCCCACGCTTTGCATGACTGAGTATGCCATTGCTTTTCGCCCCATAACTATAGGAAACAGGTAGCTGGGGGCCATCCATGTCATTTGTTCTTTTTATCACGTGTTTTCGTCTGTCATACTAATATGCGTCTTCCGCTATGCATTGTTGCAGTGTGCAGCGTACAATGAGGTAAGAATTGCGCCTTTTGCTTGAGTTACCAGGCGCAGTGCATGTTTGCGTTTACGAACCTTCAACCCTATGCATTTGCCTTCCTGAATATGCCCAGGCGGGTATCCCTTTGAGCCTGAATACAACGAATAACTATGATGGTTCTCGGTTTTCGTCTGAAGCACTTGTTGGACTTCAACAGAGGCGTTTTTTGCCGGCTAGCGCTACCTGGTTTTGCAGATAGTGCGTAACAGTGCATCGAAGACGGGATTACAAGAACGGAAAATTCATGCAACTAGTTCCTGTCTACTGAAACGTGTGAAACCTTTTATGACAATGGGGGCCTACTATGTAAATCAGGATGTACGTTGGCTGCTGCGGAAGACGCGCTTAATTTACTACATTGGGGCCAAATATATTTTGCTCGGGGCTCTGCTGCATTATAGTTTGCATCTTGGTGGTTCTTTAAGGCACGTGCAAAGCTTTGCGTTCCGTGCTACTCTACGTGCGTACAACTGGTCGCCTTCGCAGGTAACTGGCATGCGCTTTCCTGTATTCGGGGGTAGTAAATGTGCCTCTTTATAAGTTAGCGATTGGCGCATCGCCACTCTTGGGCATTGCCACCTTGGCTACCTAATAGTAAGTGAAAACGTATCTCTTGACCGTTGCGAAATTTTCAACTAGGTGCCTGTGTTACGCATTTTATACTGCTGATATCGTCTGATGTCAGCTCACTGTGCGGATGTCAGTACTGCACACGGCAACTACTGAAGAACAACAGAGCAAAACATCCTTACAGTGCTGATTTAGCGAGCCGGGCAAGCGCTCCTAGACAAAGAATTACGTGGTTGCACTTCCAGTTCGTGGGTTGTGCCGCCGAAAAAAAAATTAAAGGACATTATGCTAGCAAGTGACCAAGCGGACGCAATGCAACATGTGGCGAAGTTGTGGAACTCCCCCCACCGCTGTTCGCTAGTTAGGCAATTCGGGAAAAAAAGCTGTCTAGGCAGGTCTGGAAGTGCCTATACAAGACCGTTTGCTTTAAGCTTGCGCTTTCACGCAGTTATCCCGCCTGCAAGGGTGTCGGAGGAAACTGCGAACTTCAAGTGTTCTCTAGAAAGTGTGCTGAGAGGTGCATTCAGGGACCAAGGATGCAAGGCGGATTAATGTGTTGTACACTGTGATTTAGTTGTGAATGAGGCAAGGTAGCCATGCTGATTTTGGTTATAAGACGGCAGGTCAGGAGAGCTATGCCAACTTGAAAAAGTTATTCAATCTTATTTGCGGCCCCGTACTAGTTGTTCTAAGGGGCGACAACGTTTCTATACTGCCAGTGTGATGGCAGGGAATATTTCAGCACGTTTTGTTCGTCCTCCCCATGTTTTTTTGGGAACTACAGACCTTAGTTCTCGACAAGAAATTTGGTGGCGAGTGGTCTGTTTCACAACTGCATCTTTTTGCTAGGCCAGTCGCTGCAAAGGCGATGGAGCAAAGCTCTTCGAACGCTTGATATTAAAGCCCAAACGAGGACCTCCCAGGATGGTTGTATGTCTTTCCCCTGTGAGACACCACAACCCACACTACGGTTGACCGCACTGCACTATTAACTCAGCTTAAGCATTATCGGCGGCAAAGAGGCTTGGTGGGAGGCTTTTGGGGGGCCCCGTCTGTAGCGTACTCCAGCCTGGTGACTGCTTCGAATTAAAGTGTGTGGGTGGTTGGACGTTCATATCCGATGAAAAGGCAGCTCAGTTGCTGGCGACATCATTAAGGCGTGCTTTGTTGCATGTGATAGCTGTTTGTGCGCTGCCTGTGCATCCCAGCACAAGGCGGTGCAGCATATATGCAAACGCGCACTTAATTTTATCCACGTTGTTAATAGTTAATACCCGTATGCGTAATATAGTTGACCTGCACCTACAAGGGAAGTAACAACCACTTCATTGCCAATCTATTACAACCGTTTAAAGGACGCCATCTTAAATTTTCCCTAGGAACTACATTTTTCCCTTCTGGAGGGCGGATTGTGGGAACAAGCGGCTTGTACAAAAGCAACTCAACACTTCCACTGCAGCAAGCGCACCCGTGATTGGAGTTTTTGCTGATCAAATAGGCTGTGCGCCCTATGTTCGCCATGGCTTCCAAAGTTAACTCACAATAGCATACAAATCAAATGGATGGTAACATAGAGAGTGGAGTGCGAACCAGGTTTGCCAAGAGCGTGCCTGGCGTGTGTGTGTTGGCTGTAGGCAAGGCAGTGCTAGGCTTGACACGCTCCTGCTGTCGAACAACTGTGACTGCCCTCGTACTAGGGGATACACGCTTTTTATTAACGTGGAGGCTTAGGCTATCTACAGAGACTGCCTCGTGGGCCGTTACATCAGGCCTGTTGCTTATTTATCTAACCAGATGTCCTGCCTCAAATGGCTGTTGCATTTTTGTCGGTAAGGCTACCGCAACCTTTCGGGCCTCGAGAGCTTGGAACGCTGGAGAACGCGCTAGTGAATATGCTGTTAGTCGTCTCTAAGCTATTTCTTGAATATAAAGTCTACATTTTTTGCACAAGATTGTGTGTCATGCAGCCCGTATTGACGCAGCAAGCGAGAAACGTCCTGCTGCTGCTCAGATCCCTCTTCAGCTATGGCTCGGGAAGTAAGGTTGTACGAGCTGCTCTGCCTGGGCATGTATTTAAGGCATTTCGCGAAATACTCGATGTTTTTCTTAGCCTTTATTTCGTCTTCTGACTGACGTGTTCCGTGCTTCGTAGGGTGGGCGGCCACCTGGGCACTCCAAAGAGAGCCGAATTCGATTATCGTCATACAGGACAATGCATTGACGCAGCCAAATTGGTGTCCATAATTTTTACTTGATGACAAGGCGTGCCACTATACTTTGCAAAAGGCGCGCATCGGGGTGAACGCGATAGTTACCTGTGAGTGGGGTAGTATTGCTTGGCTATTTTACATGAAACCGCGAGCGCATACTGACTGAGAGAAATGTTTACTCTTCTCCATTAGTCGTTTGCTTTAGGCACATTTACTTTGCCAAATCTTTGCCCCCTGCGTGTGCAGGACGTAGGTCGCTTAACAGGTTTAAGCGTCCCATCTGTGCTCGGTACGCTTGCTCAAGAATCCGTGGTATGGGTGTTGCAGAAATTCTTGTATTGCCGGAGCAGGCTAACACAAAAATGCATTCTGAAAGGCAGGGGGTTTGCGTGAGGGCCGTTGTGCTGCATAGTCGGGGCCTTCTACGTGGCCGCGTCGGGCGTCCCCAATTCCTAATCCGTCAAAGCTTGTTTCGGCTGTTCCTTGGGTGTGTTACTCGTCGAACTGTGCATGCAGCTTAGCGGCACACTGCCTCGAACGTCTTGGATGCACCTGGATTTGCTCGCGATCACGAGGACAAACGCTGGCGACCCCACAGGTCAGCGATATGGCACTGCCGTTCCCTAGTGCCGTGGCGCACAGGAGCAACTCTTTGTCACGCGCGTGCAAGTGCTCTGCCTTCATTCTTTATTTGTGCAGTGTCTATATTTGTTCTTTAGGGTGTAACAACTGCGCCGACCAAAGTGATCCGACGCCCAGAATGTGTGTTACATGCAGACGCACGGCTGGAACGCCTGTACAAGAGCGCGTGGCTTCTGAGTGATGCATGGACCTACTCCAAACTGGAGAGAAGGATACGTGCTGCCAGACTGCTGGGATATGTGGTGTTTATTCGTCCTACACACTCTTTATCCCAGCGGCGATCCGTCTAATTGCACACCTGTCTAAGTGTTCTCCGTATCCAAAATGATTTCTCTGAAAATGGACTCGTGAAGACAGCAAAGTGTCTCCATGCTAATGCTGTGCAAACGTGCGCTATGGGTAAAAGCGCTACGCGGATGGAGCGTTTTCTGTGAATGTCAGCTCAGAACAATCTTTCTTCGCACTGTATCTCGCTCGGACATCGAAGCTGTAGCCGGGGAACGCTTCTAGCATATGTCGGGCTTCTTCGGTCTTAGCTGTAATATGTAAATATAGTCGTGAACGGAAATGCCAGTTCGTGCGCCCCTTCACGGGTTTTAGAGTACTGAGATGGGCACAGCGCGTAGTGGTCTGAGATTGGCATGGATTCGTGTTAGAAACTGCGTTGTGTTTCGCAGTTTTCAATTTCGAGCAATTAGTACGTGCTTCGCAGAATGCGTGAAGGTAGGTGAGTATGAATGTAGCGGCAGGTAGACTGGTTGGTTCGCGTTAGGCCGGAATGGCTGGAGTGGTCTTGCTTCTGGTGCGAATGCATGCTGCGTCCCTTACTCCGCTTTTTCTGGAACTTGGTGCCTAGCATGTTCAGGATTTGTGAGCTGTGTGCTTGGTGCAGTTGTATGCTTCTTCCTGGCTCACGCGTTGATGTGAACAATAAAACGTCGATGGGCATTGGCGCACGACCGCTCCTTTTTGTCCCTATAGGAAAACATTGAACGGAAACATTCGTGTACGACTAGAGTGGTAAGATAGGGCTCTTACCTACGCTTGATTGATTTGCCTTCGCACACTATCAGGATGCCTTGCCTAACATGCTGATGCAAGTTAAAGCCGCAAAAAATTCAGTTTTTGTCCCTTAGTGCACAAGCATTGCCTGTTCCTAGAAAGTATGTGTGAAGCTCCTTTTCCAACGAGGACTTTGGATGACAATGGGATGCGCCGTCGTCAGCCAGCTTTTAACCCTGCAAAGGGTGCTGTGTTGAAGCCACTACGCATAGGACACGTTAAAGGATTCAGTGGCTGCCAGGTACTCTGTTGCAACAGTACGACCTATGAGTACAGAACGTGCAACGCTCCTACGCCCTTCACAACGTTTGTGCTCCGTACGCTCGTTGCTCATGTCCAGATGTGCAAGGTTGCGCCAACACGGTTCCCAACGAACGCTGTTGCACAGCTCTTCAAATTTCGCAGCAGCCTCCAAAAGTCATCCAGTCACCGATTAGGCAGCTTGAAAATGCAGGCAGTGAGCATGGCCGGGAAGCCATACTGGAAAGGTTTTTCTTTGCGGGAGTGCCGCTTGTGCTGTTTATACGGTTTACAGTGGAGGTGAAGTGCAGGTGTCTGCTTGCAAGCTCGGTAGACAGTCCGAAAAGATGATGCGTGACGTAGTCGGCTGCAGTGTCAACTGCAGCCGACTACGTCACGCATCATCTGCCAGGGAGTTTCGACCATCCAACCTTCTGTATGCGATCAGCATACAGAAGGTTGGATGGTCG